>AMYF01000119.1:0-145552 GCA_000315175.1 Herpotrichiellaceae sp. UM238 | reverse complement strand
TACAGGGGTCCTGCGTAATCTTTAGAAAAATGTGGTAAAAATGGGCCTGATTTGGCATGCATTAGCATATAGCCGGTGGTATTGGCAATATGCAGCTAGCTAAACGAGCGAATCAGCACTTGAAAGCGCTGTGGATATAGCAGGGCCAAAAATGTATGTACAAGATCCACGTGATCTTCTTGAATTGAACGTCGTCGTCCCACCTAATAATGGGTATGGCCACCGTTGTTGGCAATAACCTCACGCATTCGATCAGGCATACCTTCAATGAGGCGTTGCAGGGTCACTGGCTCAATAGAGTCCCATGCTGCTTCAATTGCACGCCTAATTTGGGTAGGATCTTGAGATGGGATTGGATGGTTACGAGCCAGATACCCCTTCATTATCGACCAGAGTGTCTCTATTGGATTGAGGTCCGGGCTATATGGTGGCCATTCCATAGGCAAAACGCCATAGGATTGAAGCATAGCCTGAGTCCTAATAGCCCTGTGAGTTGATGCGTTGTCCTGTTGAAGGGTAAGGTGAATATTACACTGCTGTCGCATGCTATTGATGCGTTCAATAGCGAGGGGCACGCAATACCGACAGTAGGTTGCGCTGGTGACTGTACCATACTGTTGGCGATCCCAGAAGAAGAACGGCCCTTTTATCGAGCCGTGGAAAGAAGCCCAAACCATAATAGATTTGCGCTTCTGTAAACGAAGACCTACGCAGTCGCGATAGTACGCTTCGTTGCTGCGGCGCCATACCCATTAGCGGTAGGTACCGGTACCAAGGCTGAAGTAGCATTCATCTATCCAAAGGATTCGGGACCAATCCTCAACAGTCCAATATAAATGGGCTCGAGCGAAGGCTAATCGCTTGGAACGGTTAGCGTCGCTAAGTGGAGGTTTGCGTATTACAACGCGACGTTGGTAGCCAAGGCGTTGCATGCCTAAGAAGATAGCACGCTCGCCAATTGTGCCCTGGAATAGGCGGTTGGATATCTCGCGGGCAGTGAGGCGCCGGTTGCTGCCATTCCGAGTGATAAAGCCTTGCAGGCTTTCTAATTGATCCCTTGATAGGTAAGGGGATCGGCCAGTCGATTTACGAGGCGTAAGGCGCTTGTTGATTGTATTAAGGAAGTAATAGACTTGCTGATAGCTGAGATCTAGGGTATCAGCGATCTGACGGATCTGGTAACCAAGTAGGTGAAGATTGAGGATGTCTCTGCGGTCGTCTCTGGTTGTATTAGGCTTACGGCTGCTGAATAGCCAGCTAGGTATGATCCTATCGTCCTCCTCTTCACTTACAGTATCTTCACTGTCGAGATCCAAGTTGGAAAGATTGATATAGGGCGGCGGTGGTGGAGTGGTTGGCCGTGCTAAGGTAGCTGGCTGTTGCGGGCTTCCAGGCACCTCTGAATTGAGAAAGAAAGGTATTCTTAGGCTCATTATGATCTTGAGAACCTAGCGAATCTATTCCAGGTAGTTTGCAGTGCATATTGGGATAATTGAGTGGTATGCAGCGTGGTGTAATATAGGTATTTGGGTGGTGTATAACGTTGCTCATCAGGACGAAGAAGATCGCGATATCACGTGATGACGTAATGCCAAGAGTACAGGGCAACTCAAGCGAGCTCCAAGACTTGGAAAACTTGGTTGGTCCAAATCCCGCATTAGGGCAAGATCTGAGTTCGCCTGCTCATAAATCGGGGATTTTGCCAGCCAATCTGGCGATCTTGAGAGTAGGCTAACTCCTAGCCTTGGACACCTAGCAGTACCGGTATTCTTAGTATTGGACCCGATTTTACCACATTTTTCTAAAGATTACGCAGGACCCCTGTAGCAACGCCTAATGTTCGATTCCTTCTAGCCTATGGAAGCTCTGTTTCACCCAAGCCGTCCGGAGCGCCTCAATCTCATCATGGCTTCTCGTTCGCTCGTATCCACGAACGTATTTATGCTCCTTATTATTCCAGAGACGATCTAAAGTACACATGCTGCAGCCGCACAATCGCGATGGAGCGTGCATTGCCACCGCATCTACCTTTTGTTTTCGTATCTGCCGCAGATGCTTAGGTCTGCAGCGTTTACTCGTAAAATCAACAATTGCCTGCCAATTTTACGAGGGGTCATTTGTGCACGAGCGGGCTTGACAGGGCCCTGACCCTTGCATTACCCTGGTCAATCGTGAACCTTGAGCTGGTGAAGTGCACGTGGGTTCCTCTAGGCGATCTCAGAAAGCGTGTTTCGAGACAGGATGTTGCTCTGACCTACCTGGACTAACCAAGCTTCGAGTGCCTGATCACCGAGTTCAAATGCGCTTGAGCACGCTTGCAATGTTAGCGTGCTACAAGTCGACGATCTACCCTGAAAGAGATTGTTTTCAGAGAGCTCTACATGGGAGACGAGTACACTATTAAGTTGCCAACGTGATTCGACAAAAATAAGGACTTTGTCGGAGATACATCGATCAGTGACGATGATGTAGTTGGCGGCAGGTGAAAGTAATGTTTTTGACCAGGACCTAGCCAGTAATGCGCTGTTCACAGAAATCATGACTTTCTCAAAAGAGCAGGCGTCAGATGCAGCTATTTCTGATATATTCCGATCTGACTCCATGAACAGAGGACCTGGACCATGAGGAACGTTACATCACCTTCCGGAGATCTTTCGGAACAGTCTTGAATTGCACTTTTGCTTTCTTGTCTCTCAATAGATTCATGACGATCAGTGTGCTAGTTTATCGTTATTATCGACAAAACTGGTATATGCATTGCGATTCAGGGTACTGTGATGTATCTTTCGCAGGTACGACGAGTAGGTGGCGGAAACGCAAACTCTGCGAATGGCGGGTAACCGGGAACAGCGTCATCGAATTCAGAGCACTTCTGGCTACGGTCTTTACAACACGAGCGAACAACTCTCAAGCCGGCTCGTGTAGGGACAGACATGAGTGGTGGACGCCAGAGCCTACTGCAGATTTCTCCTGACGAGCTTCTTACTGGCGCAGGCACGCGATCATGTTGATTTGCTCGATGTGACACGGTCAAAGATGTGATGTGCCGAACCGGCTGCAGTTGAAACCAACTATCAGGGGGCCGGCGCACTTGGCTCAATCTTCCTAAGTTTTACGGGAGTAGAGATCTCTCATACGTACGTTTAGGCCCCACTGCCAGCTCGCTACCAAATCTTGCCGAGGTTTCGCAAATTGTAACCAAATAACAATACGCATTGGAGAGACCAATCTCAGGCCACAGAGCCTCTCTAGCGGCTTTGCAGATGTCCATTTGCCACGTGGACAATACGAGCTATCAAGAACCTGATGTGCCGGTCCTCCTTCTGCCTCATGGGGTCAGATCTGACTGGAGTATATGAAGGCTTGTGCAATCTTTGGAATTCGCGACGAACTTTCGGTGATTGTTCTGTGGAGTGCCTAGCACCTTCTGTGACACCACAGGCCTTAGCCGAGTTTCAAATTGCCAGGTAAGCTCACACTCGTTCGTCACAGATGTTCGTGTTCAAATTATCGCATTGGGTGTACTCCGTATGGGAAAGTTGAGGACGGAAGGCTCAATTGTTACATCTGCCGTGTGTCGGCCTTCGGGCTCTTGTGATCTTTGAGCACTAAAGCCTAGCCTGAGACCGTGGACCTTAGCGTAGGCGCGCTGTTGCCACTAGCGATGATGTCCGTTACAGTTACTGCAGAGAAGCGACGGATTTGTTTGTTCGTTCTATTTGGCTCGTCAGCACAGCGCCCGCGCTATGCAAAAACTGGACAAGCACACTACTCGCGCATGACGATTCGAAACCAAGGCGCTTCGGAGCTGAGTCATGAGTGACTGCCTAGAGGAGTATGTTGTGTGACACTACCAAGTTCACAGGGGACTAAAGAGAGGGGCTCTTCTTGGTTTACTGCTAGGCTGAGACACCATCTATTTTCACAGTTCCCTGTAGTCAAACTGCCCACCGCATCCTGGCTACTAGTCAATAATGATATGCGTCTCAAAAATGCATTTCTATGACAAATGCCAGGAACGACTTGGTCAACGTTGTAATGCATCTACCTTGCATCACCACGTGGCATATGGGTCTAGGCTTATGCGCCTGCCACGAGGATGCATACCCTTGGCTGCATACCTCCGTACATGCTCAACACGGTTGATCTCAAGCCGCATGCCACCGCGAAGCTTGTAAACAGCCCGGGGCTCAACTTTGGTAGGATTAGCATTCATGGCGGGCAGTCACGTTCCGGTCGTCCTGTCTGCATTGCTTAACTTCTAACAGCAAGCGGTTTCGAGGCCTTTCCAGAACAAGCATTCCGCAACAGAACTATCACCCAGTCGACGAGCTTACATTACGACACATGGTCTTCCCTAGGACAAAGTCGGGATGCAGCACAACACGTCCCAGCAAACCTCTGCTTGCGTCTGGAATACAAGGGTTATTATTCTCATGGATGTCTAGTGATGCACGAACAATTTCCTCTGTCCAAACGACGAACAAAGCAGCTCAAACACGCTTTCACCCAGCTTTATCCCTCGGAACCAGCAAGGTTTAGATGGTTGCTGCGACAAAGAGCAATCCCTGCTAGAAGGGTTTCATTTCCACAGGACCCCAGGCACGATGCTTGCTGCATCATTGAGAAGTCTTTGTCAATACGCATCCTACAATAGGTGACTGAGCTCGCTGTGTGCAAGATGCTTATAAATCCTCGCACGCCAAATCTGATTTTCTGGAAGTAATCAATTAACAGGCGTACCTGTTGGTGCTATTCTGCATGGCTTTGCTCAATGTCTGACTGTAAACATTCCCGTTTTCGCCAGCGGAATCTATGCAACAATCAACATGACGTCCTCGGAGCGGTCAGTTCGCCATTTCGAGAATCTGCGCATAGAAGGCCGAAAGGATCATGTTCGGTTTGAACTTCGGCAGAGATCAAGACTCTCTGTCACGAAGCGAGGGTCACGAGATATTCTCCACGCTAGAGACGACCAAGCTATCTCGAATTTTAGTCTGACGGTGTCAGTATCCCGCAGACATTCCAATTGCAACAAGGCCAGAGACACGGTGGGTGTTCAAGCAAGCTATCTGGGATCCTTCGCACGCGGACATTGCTCGGCGTGCTTCGAGTAATTCTAAGGTTCTGAATTTGCAGCTGTCATATCTTCTAGGCGCCGCAGCCCCTGCAACGCATCCTTGAGTCCAAACATTGGAGCTAATTGTGTATGCGCCTGGGATGGACCCAATATGCAATTCTGTAATGGAGATCGGGACACTTCTGCTTACTCCAGAGAAGCACGGGAAGAGACCGAATTTAGAAACAATTTCGATCAGGACTTGAGACTACGATTCGAGGATGTTCGGTGTCGATAATGGCGTTGCTCTAGTACGAGAAATTGTCGTGCTGCTGGTCGCTGGTGACAAGAACGTCCGAACTCCAGACTAATCGACCAACCTGAGATGGCAGCTTTACTGTCTGCCTCGAAAACTGTCACCGGTCGAATGCGCATTACGTCAATTAACTTATACGCGCTGATCGCTGAGCCAGGACGTTATCGCATCATTGACAACCATTACTGCTAACATGGAGTAGGTTTATCTGTCAGCAATACTGTCCGTCATTCAACGTCGTCTGCCGGCGAGTGCAAGACACAAACACAAATGAACAGCAGCTATGTCGACGAATATCCCTAACCAACCGCAATTGAGCGCTCTCACCTTGTAACGCGTTGTGTGTGAACGCTGCTATGCTGCACGCCTCCGAGCTTTGCCCCTCTCTTCACCATGACTAGTTACATTCACTGCGAGCGTTGGGCCGCAGTAGCAACGTCCATTAGGGCTAAGAGGTCTTTTGAGCTTCCTCGCCTGACATTACCGCTAGCAATGTTGTATCGCCGAATCTGGGTAGGTCTGAGTAAGGTCAAGATCTAGCGAAGCTGTCGCATTCAGGGACAGTTAAGTTGCTTTCTCTTTCGTAGGCGAGATACGTTGCATCCGCATGTACACGGTCTACGGCTTAGGCCGAACCTCGACACGCTCCAACAATGATAACCACTGAATATTTCCGCTTCTATCAATACTTGCTCCGCCTTCTTACTGGCCGCATGCAAATTGTGTAATGGCAATTGATTCAAGTCGTGACGCAGGCCTGGGAGCATCCTAGCACGCTCTAACCAGACGCTCCCCCTTCCTTACTCAGCACACTTCTTCTCATAAACCCCTCGCTGCCATTTAGCCGCTCCAAATAGATCTCATCGACAACGTCGCAGACAAAGTCCTCCACAATCTGCTCCTTGTAGCGTTCCCCAATTGCTCTGCACTGGCTTCTATCCTCCCCTCCCGCGTCTTTCTCAAAGCCATACCACCACGGTCCATCAAATTTACATTCGACGGCGCCACCCGTGAAGTGCGATATCGCTGGATAGTACCCTAGCATTCCGTCGTCCACAGCACCCTCCTTGAGCGATGTCTTGTTGCCAATTTCTATGAATGAGGCCGGCGGCAGGAATGCGAAAAGATGTTTCATGAGTACACCGTGATACTTCCCGTTTACCCAAACTTCGATTTTGCTGCCTGGCAATGTCCTCAGATGCGGCAACTCGTGGTTTGGATGGCATTCAGTCGTCAAATCGTACGGCCGACCGGTCTCTGGATTCGTGGTTTTGGTTTTCGAACCTGCACTCGGTCGACATAGATCATTATGGGGTGTGTAATCGGGACACTCGAAGTATGTCTGACCTCTCAGCACGAATGGGTTGCGATCACGGATGATTTCGTGGTCTGGAGGTATTGTGCTTCCTGATAATGGTTGTAGCTGCGCTCTTAATGCAGCCCTTAACGGATCCGTCTCTGTTGCCTGCGGTTTCACAGACTCTTCTCTCTCCTTCGTTGCTGATTTCGACTTTCCCGACGTACTTTGCTTCCCGCCACTACTCTTCCCCGTTTTCTGTCTCTTATTCCGCGACGGTTGCGCCGGTCCATGCTCGAGATGCGGGTAATCAGCCGGATTGAAGGTCCCTTCCACTACCTTCTTATGCACTTCTAACGGCGGCAGCGTTATCATAAGCCCAACCACGTCCCCTGGACTCAGATCATCAAAGTCTTCCCCATCCTGTATGTGCCGTATCTCGGAATTGAACCTGACGACTCCATAGTCCCGTCCATACCCTGACCGTGTCGCGACAGCATAGCTATACCCACTATTCCCCAAGGGCTCTCCATACGCTGCCTCCCGTCTCGCAAACCCGACCCTCAGCCCCCCACGATTTGTACTCGTGCGGTCACCCTCTTGAAAACTCGCAAGACTAGCCTTAGGCGGCTCCCGGCCTGGCGGCGCCTGAGAAATGATTCTCGCCTCCCAAAAGAACTGTCCTTCTCTCGCAAACACGTTCGCCTTAGTCGTGTAATGGCCCCACTCCCCCGTCTTGCAAAGCATATCTCTGCTAAAACAATTCCTCAGCTTCTCAATCTGACACTGCGGGTGCTGCTCGTCGCTGAGCCGTGCATGATACGGCGGTGCTTCAGCCGCATGAAAATAGAGACTCGATGCATCACGGCGGGCGCGAATGTAGAAACGTTTTTCTTTCGTCTCGACGTGGTGACCCAGAGTGTAGAAGTCGTGTTTGGACCCATCCGGTCCGATCTTGGTGTGATCGTAGGTCTTCTTGAGTTCTTCTTGTTCGGACTCGAGCTTTGGATCGCGGTGGACGATATATACGGGTAGGAAGATGCGATTTGGGTCGTGCTTCGAGGAAGTGAGAGAGGAGGACGAGGTAGCGGCGCCGACTTGTTCTTTGAGTTTTGCGCTGGGAATTTTTTCGCGGTGGCCTCGGCCTACGGTTGATTCGTCCATAGCTGGGGGGGCTACTCGGATGCTTCTACTATGGAATATGACAATGTTATAGCTTCCGCACACATGTTTGAGCTATGGTAGTCGAGGCTCAGCAGCAATGACACGGCGCGCCAGACATGGCATCTACGCGTTAAGAGGGTCGCCTAGTCACGTGATTCCCACAAAATGGCCTTGCGAGATCTCTTATCACTCGCAACCTTCACTAATCTTTGACATGCTTTTAAGATGGATGGGGCAATCTTAGCAATGTTTCGTCCATGATGCAAGCGTCAAATTCATACTGATTGCGTACGATGAAGCTGACCTTCTGAAGTCCGCAACCCGATCCCCTGCTTGAACGCAGCTAGTTCATCGGTGGACGCGAACACTGGTCTTTTCCTCCTGCTCAAGCAGCTTACCTCGCAAGAATGCACGCAAGGATACCGCCGGAGCAGGTATGCAGCTATTGATCGTAGGAGACTTGAAGGGATTGCAGGACATGACCTGGGGCGCTCAGTGTCAGCATCAGTCTAAATAATACGGGGGCTGCTAGCTACGTTTTCGAGACGCTGCTTGAAAGCCTCGATCCACGGCGTGACGCTGTCCAGCAAACCATCATGTGACCAGGTTCAGCTCGCCAACAGCACGGCCAAAGCCTGTAGACGGCCCCCAGTTCTCGCAATCACTGATGAACAATATAGCTCATTCCATATTACGAGATACGAATAAGGCCCCAAGGAGTCACACGACGCTGTCATGATCGTCTTTATTCAAGCGACACCGGCACTTGAGTAAACAGTCGCTTACAATTCTCGCAAGAAGGCATTCAGCTGACCTTTATCACGTCTCACTCCTTAACCGATGTACCTCAACACTGACAGCGGCTGTACTAGTATGTGCCTGGCTCAGCTCCGCTGCAGTCGCATTCTTCAGAAAGCAGTTTCCGTCGTACAAATTCACATTATCCTTCATCTCCGAGATGAACGTCGCGCTCTGACACCTCGGGCTGGCAAAGTTGTTATTCACCTCCAACTGATTGAGACTCGCACAGGCGTGTATACAGTCGCTGACACTATACGCCACGATCACCGCGATGTTCCTGACCACTCCGTTCGATGCTGTCGAATTTGTATTGGCCACCGGATCGAACGCCGCCAGTCCCTCTTGGAAGATCACTCCGCAGTGTATATCGAATGAAGCGTCGCCCTTGCGCGTAGTGAAGATGCTATCACGCGTGAGCTTGCCTGCTTTGTTGCAGAAGCTGTTCTTTTGAACTGTGTTGATCTGGATTGGCGGAAGCGGTGCATAAGAGTTTGGATCGAAGCGGTTGCGGCAGTTGGCAAGGGGTATACCAAGACCGGTGCCGAGTGCGAGGGCTGTGAAGAGGAAGGTTATGAGTACGGCTAGGGCTGCGAATTTCCTTCTGGATGTTTTGTGAAAGCCAGAGACGCCTATTGAGGTTTTGCCATCGTGTAAAGGAGTCTGAGGAGCGTATTGCGATGCTACGTATGGAGAATTGGTGTGTTGTGCGTGAGAGACTGGACTGACACTTTGTGGTTTCGTGTACCATGAGTCATTATGGTGGGAGGTATTTTCGGCTGGCACAACTTCTGGTAATGCTGTTGAGTCCTGTCTTGGGTCTCCCGAAGACGGCGACATGATTAATGGTCTCGTGTCATTAGAGTCGGGAGGGGAATTCGCCATCGAACAGACGGGATATGAGAGGGAGACAGAGCCAGCTCTTCTAGAGACTGAATCTACCCTATAGATCAGGCGAGTGTTCAATATAGCGCAGTCGTAATTGTCCTGACTGCGACGCAAAGATGTGATAAAGGCGAAAATCCAAAATTACACCGCATATACAAGTTGAGTTCTATTTCAGGCATCCTACGCCAACACCAGCATGTCAATGGACTTTCAGCAATATGGTTAAGGGACACAGGCCCATGTTGATCCTGTCCGAGGGCGGTAAAAGCCAGCCTACCGCGCGTGGAAGTTGATATTTTTGGGTGGCCTTGTAAGGCATTTTCCTCGTCGATCAAGTAACTTTCTTGGGGCGAAGTCAGGGGCACTGCCTATGTCACGTGACTATTTGCCGCAGGGCTAGTAGGCAATGCTGGGCGATCTTTAGGCTTTTGGACAGCATTGCTCCTGCGTTTTCTGATTACACGCACGTGATCGTGGTGGCTTCGGGAATCCAATTAGAAACTGTGATGGCTTTTGTCTTCCAAACAAACACGCAGGGGCATGGTCCTGCAATACGCACCTTTACATGGGTTTGCGGTTTTCTTTGCAACTGCTGTTGAGCACTCGCTTGTGTTTCCCGACCTATACCTTGTGGTGGATTTTCTGATTCTTGTGAGTTGTCCACACCGAGGCGATTCATCTTCGATGCTTCTTGTGAAGATCCTTCCAACGGTCCTAGAACGACAGTAGTAACAGCTTTTCGTTGAGCAACAAGCACGTCTAGCATGCCTTTGGTGCCGAAACTCATAGGCATCATGCTGCCATGATCCCTCATGCATATGGACGCAGCTCTACGGGACAAGTATCTGCGCTTACCAGAACCGAAGCTGTTTTCGACACCGCAGTAGTCTCTTCAGGACAGGCGGTCGCTAAGTCTCAGTTTAGATATCTCAGTATTTCAGCGGACATTGGCTATAATCCACATTTTAGGGTGCCAGACTTCACGTTACGAACCTAAAGAAAGCCCCCCTGAAGAAATCACGATGGCGTCGATACAGGAATCCCAGTGTTGAATACAGACGGCGCATCGCCAAGAATGTCTTAGAGAACCCTTCGAGCCGACTTGAAAAAGCACGAAGAAGTTTCGTGTCCTTACCGTCGCAACGCTTTGGGACTTTGTGCAGCGCAGCGAACGAATTGAAGTACCCCGTCATGGCACAGACCCTGCTCGCGATCTCATGACAAATTTTGTATGGACATATTTTGCCATATCCCCAGATAGTAGGTTGAAGGTCCTGATTGCGACACCGGACAAGGCACTGGGGGTTTTCAGCTTTCAAACTCTGCGATTGCTGAAAGCGTTGAAATCCTCGTGTCAATGCTCCTCATTGCTAGAAGTGTCCCTTTGCTCTTCAACTTTGGCTCGCCGCTGCTTCTTACACACTCTTACTCAAGCCGACCCCCTGCCGTTACATTTTCACCCCATCCACCGAGCACGTGGACCACGTCCCCTACATTGGGCCACGTATCAAGTTTAGCTTTCCTCAGATACTCTTCTCCCACAAACTCGACCACACTCATGGTTGCCACCTTGACAGACCTCAACACATCTTTAATCTTCCTCATTTCCATGGTCGTCTCATCCTCGCCTCTAGCACCCAATAATCTACCTAATCCTCTCAGATGCCACAGAGCCGGACCGGTGCCCAGACCAAGACAGGAGATAGTAACGAAGACGATGAGCTCGGTCTCGAGCGGTGTCAGGTGCTCAAAGTCTGAGAGGTAAAGGCCATACACGGTGAAGAGCTCCATGAATTGAATGTCTTGGGTGTGTAGGCCCCACTGCGGAAAGATCCTGTTGTGGAGTAGTTCATGGCCGTAAATGCTGTGAATGGTGTCTAGACCTCGTGCGTAGATCTTGGGTTGGTCAATGTTCTCCCTACATGGCTGGTCAATCTTTGTCCTTCTGATCCACTAACAAAGCAAGCCTCATTACCACTTCGAACTTAGCCGACTTTCTCCTGCTTCCTTTTGAGGTGAACCCTCGGCTGCCGCAAGCGGCGTCAACGCCATTAGCACTTGAGGGGCCCCAATTAGCGTGACCTGCTTGAGTAATAGATCTCGTAATTGTAAAGAGAAAGCTTCTTTGCCCTCAGCTGGCACAATATCTGTCTCTGACCGCGTCAGATGTGTATAGAACTCTGCTAGCAAACTTGGAGAGGGAGATGTCGAAAGAGCTGCGGCCTGAGATGGTCAGTCAGCCTTACTTAGTCTCGAGGAGCGCGCCTCACAGTTAAGAGATACCATGCTCGACTGCCCAGCTCGGATGGCGCGCTTGATCTGATGGTCTGAATGAGCTCAGCCCATTCCTGCTCCGTGTGAGAGGGCATGATGAATGACGTGTCGAAGCAAGTGCAGCGCTCTATAGTGTTCGGGAAAGGGAGATGAGCACAATGACGTAGTCAGATAGGCATACGATGGCACTGAAAGAGGTCCGATCACATTACAAAATGCACCCAAATTGACTGGAGGGCGGAAGCAGAGAGAGCGAACAATGTTGGCAGTTGCGAAATCATTGCGTTGGAGAAAAAATGCTTCAGCCCGAGGTCGTCCTCTGCATTTAGGTCTTATCACTTATTAGAACCATGCTGGATGTTCGAAGCACCTAGCTTTCTCTAGTGGGAGTGTTTCTTCGTTCGTGAATCTTGCGAAGTCCCGCGCAAGCAGATGTTTAACAAGGTGCTCGATAGCTCTCATGGGAGTAAAGTCGTCTCGCTGCCCAGCTGTTGGAGCCCAGACCATTTCGGCTGAGGCTAAAATCCATTTACGCAGTTCCAGGTTTACCTCCACTACGTGTCCCGTTCACAACCCTCGGAACCGATGGCACTTCTACGTGCCAACGTGGTACAATTGCGAATAGTCGACAGGCACATTACTAACTCGGGACGGCGTTTCTTCCTTTGATTGCTGTAAAGGGCGATTCGAACAATGTTCGTGTTCGGTGCCTTCGACGGCTCTAAATGCTTGGGAACAAATTCTCCTACTCCCTTCGGTGATCAAAATAAAGCGAAGGAGTGAGCAGATCAGCAGGCATGATGGGCAATGATCTCTGGACGCTGGCTTTGGCTTTCCTGGAGTAGTGACGACTTGTGCTGACAACCAGCAATAACACGATGACACTACCATTAATGGAGCGCTGTACAAATTTTTGAAAACCATCTCGCCGATCAGCTTCTCAACGTTTAATCTCGACCCTGCATCTCAAGCAACAGAATGCTTGAATGACGCCGTCAGTAGGAGCAGGGCAGCTAACATACAGCATTGCGACGCTTTCAACACCTACGCTGTACCGTGCAGCGGAGTTCGATCCGTCTGTATCCACTGCCACGGAGTGCATGCGCACAAAACAAGGCAACGATGCACAGGGCACTTCTTCATGCCGGCAAGAAAACTAGGGTCTAGCCATACCTGTCTCAGATATCACCATTCCACAAGCAAAAGTTGGGGCTGCACAACGCAGGCAGTCCAGATGGAGCGAAATTGGGACCTGTCCTGTGATCAACCTTACACATGATGCCTTGATTGTGAATGAATCGCGGACGCAGTTAGGAACAAAGCAACGAGTGATATGCTCGCCATTGCATGATTTTATCAACAGTGACCGCTCGGCCGAATCACCCGCAGCATCTGTTTCGAGAGAAGCTAAGGACTCACAGGTTCCCACACGGTAGGTGACTGCGGCGATGGAGACGAAGGACAATTCTACAGGTGACGTAGCGCCAACAATGCGACGGGATCCAGGCTTCTGCAGGACGCTCAGAAAGTCCTCGTCCTGGACGACTATAGGTGACAATCGCACTGCTAGAACAGATCAGACGACACCAGAGGTCGAACAGCGATACTCGTTGGTTTGCCGAAGCGATTACAATTTGACACATTGGCCTTTGCGGAGTGGATTGTGTACCAAGCATACCATGGCTTCGTGTGTACGTCTCGCGATGGGAAGACATTCTTCGGTCATAAAGTCTCAATGCTCGATTTAGAGGTCTCGTCGATTTGAATGGCGATGGAAAGCCCCTCAATATGGCACGGGCACAGCTCAAAGAGGTTTTATGAGCCAAAACACATGTGCAACGCCAAGAGGCGAAGTCATTAGACCAGACGACAACAAGGAGCGGCTGAAATTGTCCATCATTCGAATTGGGAGGGTCAGTGAGCTTGGAACCTTTGAGTGCGAGATACGTGTTGTTGAATGCCGCAACCGACTCATGTCAATGGGAGGCAGCCCTGTTGGTTTGAAAAGTATTCGAATTCTTCAAACTCTTGTGCAGCCTCAGGAAGTAGTAGGCGGGGTGCTTACCTAAAGACTCCTCTGATTGGCCGCTGTTCGCTCCTCATCTAAACTAAAACGAGCTTTGGTGGCTCACTTATTCAGGGGGCCGAAGTCTTCGGGCATATCGCATGGGGCAGGGATCACGCTTAACGGACGTCCGATTTAGAAACACTCGGGCTCCTCCACGATACTGTTGATTTCAGCCGTACTCGCTCTTTTGATGCCACTTTGTCCCTCCGCACACGCATATTTGTGTTGTCCATCAGTTGATAATTAATATCTTTCCTTCCTGTCAATCATTTTCCACAAAAGCTTTCGTGCTCCCAACGTTCTCAAATACACCCAGCAAGATGTCGTTCTATTCCAGTCTCCAGAGCAAGTTTTCGGCGAAGGTGGGAGAGCCTCTGCCTGAGTACCATACAGAGTAAGTCCATGACTAGGAAAGAGTGTCGTGAGCACGAGGGTCCAGTTCCTGACCACGAAATCAGCTCTCCCCTCCATCCAGCAATCGTTCACTTCCCCATCGCCTTCAACCTCATGGCATGGGGTCTCGACATTCTCTACGCCCTCACGACAACGTACATCAAGCCCGCCTACCTCACCACTCGCTTCTCCGACCCCTCGACCCTCCTCGACATTACCCGCCTCGGCCACTTCATGCTCTGCGCCGGCCTCATCGCAACCGTCCCCGCCATCATGTCTGGCAACAAGCAACTCGTGGGCATGATCTCCAAGAACGGCGGGCCCTGGGAGAAAGACGCCAAGGGCAACCAGAAGAACTACATGGTCCCCAGGATCAAGATCGCCATCACACACGCGTTGGTCAACGACGTCATATTCCTCGTAAATCTGTACAGCTGGTACTACCGACGCAGCACGGCTGAAAGACCAAACCCGGGCAATGTGCCGACCGAGATGAACATGATCATCTCCATGTGCTTGGTTCCCATGTTGCTGGCCACCGCGAAAGCCGGCGGGACTTTGGTTTTCAACCACGGTGTCGGTCTGCATTTGGGCCGGAAGTCCACCAAGGAGATCAACATGAAGCCCGGCATGGAGTGCTTGATTGTTCCTGCTGAGAAGTAGGCCAGTCATGCCTTGGCACGGGAGATACCTGGCACAAGATAGGGCTGTCGGAGCAAAAGGAATGTGGCTAAGAGCACGAGACAACGGTGATGTACGACAAACGAGGCCACGAAGGAACTTTGGTGCTTGGTATCGGTGTTTTCGTGCATGAAGAGAAACAGCTGGAGAAGTGTTTGGACACAGGAAGACATCATTCTGCAGTACTTCTAGCGTTTTGGACAGTAATAGATGCATCAAGTTGATAATAAGTTAGAATGCGGACCAAGCAGCGTGCAGGTCATTACTCGTTTCTCGTTGAGTGTGCCATGTTTGAATTCGTCATGTCTGTGCCGCGCACCACATCGCCCACGAAACTCGGTTTTGTCCGCCCTCCCATGACGGTCAATGAGTACCGCAACACCGGGTACGTCTCAGCGACACCAGAAAGACAGTGCTTCAGCCGAGAACGCTATCTGTCGTGGGAGAATGGTCACTTTCAGATGTACGACGACTCAGGCAAAGCTTCTCACGAGCTCCACAGGACAACTTCGCCTCTCGAACGACACAATAGACGACTATCTTGTCCGTATATCTGTCTCTAACGTATATCACGGCGGCTGTCAGCGTGACCAGCTTGATTAGGACCCAGAGGATGCTGAAAGCCAAACTTTCCGTAAGCAAAAGTTGACATCGTATTGGGTGAAGTACAGTTCTATCTACCGGAGTATTTGGTAGACGAGCCAGACTCACCCAAGAGTTCTTCTCAATACGTAGATGCAATGACCTCCGTATTGCTCCGACGGTCGACTGCGAGCAAGCTCAAGGAGGGAGATGGACTGTGATCGGCGATTCGTGAGGCAGGCACGGCCGTCGACAGGCAGATCCAAGGAACTCACGCCTCCCGATGACAGCACAGCAAGGCAGAAAAGTACCACCGATGCGTCGCCAGTTGACTGAGAATAGCACAGCCCAGGCCTCCCCGCGATATGAACGACAAGTGCTACCATTAAACGGAGTCAGAGCAAGAACGGTTGAATGACTCAGAGCTATGCGAGCATCCAGGAGTATGCATCCGGGGGAGCCGGGAAAGATATAGAAGACCTGCACGTGCCATAAGGTATCGTGGTTTTTGTGTATGAGGTGTTAGCAGTATAGCATGTTTTATTTCACATGGGCCCGGTTGGTAATATCTTACACGGAAAACAAAAACGCGTAGGAGATGGACTCTTCACATGAATTGACGTATATTAGGACTTATCTACATAGTGACATTGGTGAGCTGTGAGTCAACACAACGCATACTAGACACAGTTTGGATCAGCAAAGCAGATGTGTATTTTCAAACTCAGCAGCAAGACAAATGTTTGGACCCTCGTTGATAACAAGTGAAGATAGTAATATTGGCTAACGTGTTGAGTGGATGTATTAGGATACGAACTTGCCTCGCTGAAATGCACGATGATAGTATTCTCTGTCAGCAAACTGTAGACTCCAGTCAATTAATTCCTCAGTATCGGTCATAAAAGCACCTCTGCGCTTTTCGACTTGGACCTGCGCTGACGATCCTCCTCCGGCACGCAATACTGATTCGGAAAGCTTTCGTATGGGCGTGGTTCCAACTGCTCTGAACGTGTGAACCGTGCTTGTTTCAACTTCCAAGCGTATGAGCATCTTGTCGATGTTGATTACCGCAGGGACGCGTTGCAGCCAGTGTATGCCAAGTAAGATCTTCTCGTCGTGGAAGGGTATCACGAGCATCGGAATCGCAGCGCGATATCCACCAATCTCACGGCCGACGAGAGCCACATATTGATATGCACACGATCTTCCATCAGCCATAGTTGCTGTTCTGAAACTTCTGTAGCTGAGAGTCTGAGTATTGATGGTCCTATTCCGAACCATAGCACCATCCAAGCACGAATGCGTGCAGCCGGTGTCGATCACAACTCGCACAGGCTGGGCTCAATCTGACGTACGTATGAAAGCCTCGAAATCGAAGCTGCGGCTTGTCCCCAGGACAAAAGGTGATCTCGTCGTAATTGAGTCGGTCATGCTTTAGTCTGAAACTGCCACAGCTTCGGTCACATCACTGGCGGACGTTCTTCTTAAGTACGTGATGAAACCAACAGACTAATTAGAATTTGTCTGCCACAACTCGCAGCCGTTGCGTTGCTTGTCGTTGTACTTCGCGGACAATATCTCCAGCGTTCATTACAGACTTGACAAGACCAACACCAGTACCCGCATAAGTTGTAATGCGTCCTGCAGGGCCCCAGCCAACCTCGGGTCGCTTCAAGGCTTCATCATGCAGTCTTTTATTCTCTTCGAAAGACATGCCAGAGCGATCATCGTAGTAGCTCTTGTTCAAAACGCCGCGTGCGTTGTAGTGGGTTGGCCACATCGTTGTACCACGAAGCTGGTCATAGACCTTCGTTCTCGCGGTGTTCGTACCGCCGTCACAAGCGCGAGCCACCTCTTTGCGGTAAGCGTCCGCGATAGTGGCTTCTTCGCTGGCAAGAAAACGTGTACCTAGGCAGACCCCATCTGCACCCAGAGCCAACGCTGCGGCCGCACCTCTGCCGTCACTGAGGCCACCAGCAGCTACTAACTTGATGTGAGATAGTCCCTCAGCCTGCAAGGCGTCTGCGACCTCTGGCAGGAGCGTGACGATGCTAGCACCTGTCTCCAGACCGTGACCGCCTGCATCTGTCCCTTGCACAACAAGAACATCGGGTCTCGATGTCTTCGCCACTTCGACTGCATCAGCGACTGAGCCGACTTGGATCCAGACCTTAGTATGACCCTGACCGGCTTCGCGGATTTTCTCTGCCCACGTAGCATAATCTTCGACTTTGTAAGCACCAAACTGCCAGACAGCCGCAGGTTTCCATTTCCTAACAGCAGCCATTGCTTTCTCCAGGTCCTCTGCAGGTGTCCAATTGAAGAAGCCGAATCCAACAGGGAGGATACCCGTTTGTTCGTGGCTGGATTTTAGTGTCGGAGTCTGGCTGATCAGTTCGGCGGCTTGCTGAAGCCATGCGTCAAGTTCATCGAGACTGCTGCCTGCTCCGATCCAGCCGAAACCTCCAGCTTTCGATACCTCAACGGCCAGAGGCGGCAAGGCGATGAGCCTCATTGGTGCACATACAACCAAGGGTGAAGTTGTCCATGGGTACTGCTCCATAATTGCTGAAACGTTGGCGTGTATTTGGTATACAAGTTGCACAGCTTCCAGTTGCCTCTTATTTATACTCGCTATCGCGGCCGGGATGAAGAATCTGCACTTACTACAAGATCGGATGCATCCGAGTTTGTGCTGTCGATACTCATTCGCAACACTAAACTTGATGTAGAGCTGCTATTATTATTGCTATTGCGATCACGAAAGTCCAAGCGGCCTCGCGACTGATGCCGGACCAAAAACATGCGGGGAGTGGTGCGGAGACGCGAGACTCCTGGTAAACCCCAATAACACATCTTCAAGTCGACTTGCTTCGTAATCGTACAAGGTAAGGATTCGGATGGAGTAGACCATCACGCTGCTTGACAGTTTGGACTCATGCACGTTGACACGTATGATCACGGATGGAGCCAGCCATAGTCCGATGTAAGCTCGTTTTAAGGAGCTGTGAGAGTGATCATCTGGTTGTCTCAATCTGCTGACTAAAATGGCATTTGCCTTTGCCATGGCCAAAGTGTACATCAACATATTTCAGACGGCACTTGTGTTTGACATGCTATTTTGAAAGCAAAGGACTAGCAAGTACTAGCAATATTCGTGCCTTTTCGGCGGCGACTCAAATGCTTTGGTGTATCGGCATTGCTTCTCAAGTGCAGCACAAAGAAGGCACGAGGCGTATGGTGTCAAGTGCAAGACCAAGATGAGTCTATAATCGGCAGGGTCGTCTAAAGATGTGCCGCCTCAAGCTGGTCCTTATAATCTGTCTCATCGTACTGAGTGCAGATCTGATCGTTGCGTCTGGTGTCACGTAGAGTTGAGGAGGCTCGAGCCTTTCTTCGTCTTTTTGGTTGCCACCTTCCCACCAACTTTGTCCCGCAAGAAGACGAAAAGTCTATGCCTTTTCAGTTCACGTTGAGGAGCAAGGATGTTCGTCATGGTGCGACTGATGCCGCATCGCCGTCGTTGACAGTGATATGCTTTGCAGCCGTTGCTGTGTGCTTCGTGGAACACTCGTGCGGGACAGGAGGCAGCAGCTTCAATATCCTGAATACGTCTACTGCCTCTAGACCTAGCAGCCGTTGACTCGAACCAGCATTTTGTTTTACTGAGAAACCTTACAAAGCCTGTCCTCCAGCTTCCACAGACATGTTCACTGAGAGAACTCAGGAGGTTCGGGTTGACAGATCGACGATGCTTCCGGAGGGAGGGCGACATCTCCCGAATACGTGACCTTCGCTATGCCGTATGTCGATCTGCGCGCACGCTCTTGAAGGTAATGAGTAGGAAGGTAGTCGTGCGATAGTATTAGTGGCTGCAGTTGGACGTGATGCGTCACGTTTTGATGAACTGAACATCCCTGGCCGTCTCAGCTGAAAGTCCACTCTGAGCAATCCTTACAGTCCTTATCTGATTCACACTCCGGCACATCATCATAAGCCTCCAAGACATTCTCAATCACATGATTAATTCTATGACTCGAGAGCCCGACCTTCCAACCCTTATCCTTGACCGTGTCATAAACGCATTTCCTGCCTGTAAAGCACTTGCTCTCAAAACTAAATCCCCCAAATGCACAGGGACTCCAGAAGCCATTACAAGCACTCACAAATATTGAATCAGCTGTATTTCCAAAGTGGTGAGCCATGACTCTCTGGCTTCCGGCCTTAGTCGTGCCATTTGGGGCGACGAGCCCCATCCGCTCAGCAGGCAATCGTTCAGGCGGAGCCTCGAAAGTAACAGCTGGTATGTTATGCGTCATACTGACCAGACTCGCCAAACTCCCTCCAAGCGAATGGCCCACCACCCAGAACGCTGACTGCGGGTACTTCGACTGCACCCAATGCATAACAAACATCGCTGCATCATAGTAACTGTCATTTTGTAGCAGCGACTGCGTGACACAGTCCGAATTACACTGATAGTATCCCGTGCTGCAGTTGCATACAGGCGGGTAATGCCACGGGTTTTGAGCTCCACAGCAGCAAGAGAACAGCCTATTGTCGTTGACCCGGTCTCTACCGCTCGTTTTGTCCCCCGGCCCGATTGTGACCGTGGTACCCTTGAAAGCAACGACAACAGTTGAATTGTCTGCGGTCGTGAAGACGTGACCTCGCAGACCATCACCGAGCCATCCGAAGCGTGAGGTGAAGTTGAATCCGAGACTGGTATTGAGCCAGGACGGTTCCCTTGGGTCAAAGAGGTACGCATCTGAGGTCATCTTCGCAAGATTTACAACTGTCTGCTTGTCTGTTGTATTAGGTTCGATGATAATGTCCTGGGTGTCATCATGGTTCCGATGTTGACGACTCTCAGGCTGGGACTGGTCTTGAATTGCCCCTGAGATGGTACCGCGAAATGCCTTGCTATTAGCTTGTAAGCTGAAAGTTGCTAGCTTCGGCTTTACAGAGAAAGTATTCAGCAAGTCTTCAGTGTCTTTGACGTAAAAGGCAGTAGGCTCATAGCGCTGTGCTTTGACTTCGTAGCCGAAGAAGTGACGATGCCGGAACAAACAAGAAGGATCTGACGCCTCGTTGACACAGTACTTCGCATTCAGCCTTAATGGGTTACTTTTGCTATTCTGGCAGAGGACACAAAGCAAGAAGCCCATCAACACGAAAGTGCGAAAGCTCGACATGATCGCAGGCGCTCCTTTTTGCTCAAACTCATGCAGAATAACAAAGGATGCACTCTTCAGCATCAGAGGATGCAGCTTTCGAGCACTAGACGCATGAGACACGCAGGCGAGTTACTTGAACCTCGTCCTCGGGATATAGCCTGTGCCGCACAGGCAACAGTCAATCCATTGAAGAGTCCACCACGATTGGCATCAATATCCCGACGGCTCGTATCATATACAGAGGAATTGTGTTCTGCGAGCGCAAACAAATGAGGCGTGAAGCGTACGAATGCAGATGTTCATGCTCTCAGATAATGAACAGATGCGAGGAGGAGCTGGACAGTGCGATACCGAAGCTCCTTTACATTTGACCATTTTACGCTTTTGCTGCGATCCGGGCGCCGTACAACATGGTGGGGGCTAAGTCCCAAACCGACTACGAATCCCTGTGAACATCGTGATTGTAGACTTCATCAGACAAAATCCGCACCTGAGGGTATCAGCGTCAATGTCGTTATTGCTAGACAGTGCCATGTGTTTCCACTACGTATTGGACGCCTTAGCTCAGCAGATCTTCGAGTTTCGAACTTGAGTCCATGGGGACGTGAATTGAATCCAGCAAACTCCGACCTCCGGCCGGCTCAAATTAAGCTTCAGCCCCTTCCATATTGGAGTTCTCCTTGACGTCAACATTGATACTTTGTATTATCCATGGGCAAAAATCGCCTCTCGTCTGTTGACGTGAAGCAGACTCGTACATGACAAGCAAAACAGAACCTGCCCTATCCTGAACATCGTGCACAGGAGTAGGTCTGCCTAAGAATATCGTGGAACAAGGGTTACGCAAAGCCTAAGCATAATGAATCCAAAGCACTGTGCTCACCACCTGAGATCTCAATCGATCTGAGCCTGGAACTCCACGATCTCTTCTGCATATACACTAAGCTTTGGTCATCCATTATGTTTCCAATCGGAAGCTCCCCAGAAAGATCGTACCTGATTATCCAGGAACAATCATCATGGAAAGTCCCACAAGCCAGCCATCTGAGATTCTCTTGCATATGACCTCAAATGGCGAATTCACCGCGAAAATGGTACGGCGTGTCGAAGCGTGTAAAGTGGTTGCATATTCCCATATCAAGTCTTGTATCTGTCTCTATGATACCCTGCCTTACCTTTGCCAGCGTTACATTGACTCCTTCTAGACATGGCTTGCTCAGCAGGGCTTCGGAATCCAACCGCTCACGTCCTAAACTTTTCCTATGACAAGAACGACAGCTGTACCCTCAGTGTGCTCGTGAATGATGTTCGCTTTCACATTATTGCAGACGTAGACAAGTTGACGGCCGAGTCCGGACTGGGAAGAAAATTAAGCGAGGAGTACAGAACATTGCTCCGAGCAGTAAAGCACCAAGAGAACGACTTCACAAGACCTTCCTCAAAGGCAAACCTGCGGAGCAGTAGCCAAGACTCAGCTCAAGGCTCTGGCGATGAGCAAGATGGTGTCGAGCAGTACCAGGACAGCGCAGTCGACGTGAAAGAGAAGGACTCACCGTCTAAGAAATCATCCGCATCCTCACCGTTGTCCTTCCTTGACAAGGCCCAGCAAGATCCCACTAAAGCTCTTCAGAACTGGCTTCTCACGCCGTTCGGCCACGTGTTCGACAAGCACGCACCTAAATCCCAGGCAAACAAGCAAGAAACTTTCACCTTGCAAGGCTGGTACGAGAGGCCAACAATATTTTTCACACTCTCAATTAAAGATGATGAGCTCTCTGCGGCCCAAGAGGAACCAAGTGAAGACCTAGAAAAGGGAATGTCAGATGAAATTCCTAAACTCTACCTCCCGAAATACATCCGCGAAATGGGCATACCATGGTGTTCTGCCAGCGATGTTACGGTTCTCAATTGCAGTGATGACCCAGCGCCTTACCACCCCAATCGTGTGAGAAAGGGAGACAAGACGTATTTCTTGAAGGTAGTCGACCCAACCCAACCCTCCCCCACAAAACGCGAAATCTCTATCACGAAGAAAATTCAAAACCTCAATCTCCACAAGCAAATACGCGTCCCCATAGTCGAAAGCCTTATCGGCTTCCGCGACAGCAAAACCGAGATAATGGGCTTCCTCCAAACGGCAATAGAGGATCCTACTCCACTGACACACATGCTTGACGGCGATGTCCCGCAGTCGAAACGCGATAAATGGGCTCAAGAATCCTCGCACATTAAGCAGGTCCTTCACGGAAATAACATCGTGTGGGGTGACGCGAAAGCCGATAACTTCATGGTTGACAAACATGATAAATTGTGGATCATAGATTTTGGTGGAAGCTATACGGATGGCTGGGTCGATCCTGAGCTCATGGAGACGAAGGAGGGCGACGATATGGGTGTGGAGAAGATTGTGAATGCGTTGAAGGATCCGGTTGCGAATACTCAGGATCCTGCCGAGGATCAAACACTGCCATACCGCGACGAGGAGGAAAAAGGCATAGTGGAGCAGCGGCCCCCGAGCTCGGTCGGTAGAAAGCGGAAGACCGAAGGGTTAGGACAATGCGACACGGCAGAAGAGGAAGCAGCAAGCGCTAATGATGATGAGCAGCCATCGCCGAGAAAGCGTGCCCGAAATCAGAGCCGCAAAAGCCTGTAGCTAACGATGACGAGGAGGTGGGATCCAACTTTGACGTTACAGACAATGTTGAGGAAGGCGCAGGTGACGACGCCAAAGCAAAGCAGGAGAGATACTGCTACTGCTACAACCCTCCATCAGGTAACATGGTGGGCTGTGATAACGACAATTGCAGGAGACAGTGGTTTCATCTCGAATGAGTCGATCTGAAGTCGGCACCAAAGTCCAGAAGGTGGTATTGTGATGAACGCAATAAACACCAGCGCTAGCGTCACTGGCTGTTAAAGTGGGTTTCGAGGTCCTAGAGCTTTGAGTCTTGGCTATACTAGCTGTGTGAAATATGTAACAGTAATTGGTCAATTTTTTTTAGTGGCATCGAGCCTAGGGAGATGAAGGGTGTAGAGTCACCCGATTAGAAAAGTTATAGATAGCTCATTTGATACAGCGGACATGCAAATAAGCGAAAGAGGAGATATGGCAATGCCAGGCACGCATTGAAGAGCGGGCCCATTGTCCGACGCGTGGCTAGGGGCACACTCCACTGCCCATGTCATCGTAGTAGCCGAGCTTGTGCAGCACCAGGAACTTAGTTCATCATTTATTGCCAGACATAGCTGGTTCAGGAATCCCTTTGTCAACTCACTGTAAGACCTCACGAGCAACGTTTCCCGTCGAGCCGCTAATTCCTCTTGACTTCGACCACCCCACCCCACCACAATGCTCACCAAAGGCATCGTCGTCGACAGCCCCGGCGCCCCACACAAATACCAGCAACTCCAACTCGACGATCACATGCGCGACGACGAAGTCCACGTCCGCATCCGCGCAACAGGCATCTGCCACACGGACATCAAATTCTCCCAACTCTCCGACCTCCCCGACCAATTCCCGGGCGTCTTCGGCCACGAGGGCGCCGGCGTAGTACAGAAAGTCGGACCGAGCGTGGCGAACTTCCAACCGGGCGACCACGTCATCGTCGTTTTCACCAGCTGCGGTGAGTGCGAGTACTGCACCGACCGACGGCTTCCCGGGTACTGCGACACGTGGTTCCAGTACAACTTTGGCGTGGGCCGTGTGGACGGGTCGAAGGCGTTCGCGGACCCGAAAAGCGGGCGGAGGATCTGCAGTCATTTTTTCGGGCAGAGTTCGTTCGCGAGGGATGTGTACGTGAAGCAGACGGGGCTGGTGAAGGTGGAGGACCGTTCGATACCGTTTGAGCTGCTGGCGCCGCTGGCGTGTGGGATAATGACCGGGGCGGGCGGGATGCTGAACGTGATTCAGCCGACGAGTCACATGTCTGTTGCGGTTGTGGGGACTGGCAGCGTTGGGCTGGCGGCGATTATGGCGTTGAAATTACTGCCGAAGCCGCCGAGGAGGATCATTGCTGTGGATATTGTGCCGAGCCGGCTTGAGTTGGCGAGGTCGTTTGGTGCGACGCATGGTGTCAACAGTAAGGTGAGGACGAATTTGATGGAGGTGCTGCTGGACATCACCGATGGCAGAGGAATCGACGGAGCGATCGATGCCACGGGGAGAGGGGACGTCATACAGAATCTGATACATAGTGCTGCCCGGAAGGCCAAAGTAGTGACAATTGGGACAGGAGGAACACAAGCAGAGGTCACTCTCAACCTGTTTGAGATGGTGCAGGGTGGCGTACAGTATGTTGGGTGTCAGCAGGGGGATGCGTACCCACAGGAGTTTCTACCAATGCTGTTAGAAGCTCATAAGGAGGGCAAGTTTCCTTATGACAAGCTTGTCAAGACATATCCTGCCAAGGAGGTACAGAAAGCGATGCATGATATGGAGAATGGGGAGACAATTAAGCCAGTATTAATATGGGACTGAATAAGTAAATCAAAGACTACGCCGGACGATCCAAAATCCTTTCTTGATTGCTGAGAGATCTTAAACCGTGAGCCGTCATTTTCTGACTGGCTGTCTCATCCAGAAGCGCCATCGCTGAACATCAAAGATCCTAGTAGCCCTGCTCTATCATACGATGATCTCGGGTCAAACCTCCAATCCTCTTACAAGCACAATTGAGTTGCCACTTAACATCCTCTGCCCAACCACCTCACTAAATTCCAATACCTCCCCACTCTCAACATGATATACCCTTAATATCTTATCTGTCCCTTGCGCCGAGTTATTAAGATTTTCCACACCCAGCTTAGCGGCCACAAGATCTAATATCCGACCAATTTTCCACTCCTGGTTAAAAAACATGGCGGCCTCTTTAGGTTTTCCGTCTTTGGTTACTTTATCTGTCGCACTGCAGTGCAGGTACAGCCGCTTCTCCGGCGGTATCTTCGCGTCTCCTGTGGCAGTCTGCTTCAACTTATTCAGGGCAGCAAGCTGCGCGGCTCTCGACGTCGGCTTGGGCTTGGGCTTCAGCTCCTCCTGTTTCTTGTTGCCCCAAGCTTTCAGCCTTCCAAAACCAAGCTTGAGCTTCTCTTTATTCTCTTTGAATGCGGCATCAGTTGGTCGTGCGCCCAGCGGTGTCAGGTTCTTGCAATCATGCTCCTCCGGAAACCGGTGCTTGAGGCAGTATGTCCTGTTACACGTACTGCAATGGACGCCCAAGTTCTGTGACGTGTTGACGAAGGTCTTGCAGACAGGGCTCGAACATTGCTGGGATGTGCGGAGTGTCGGTTTCTCGGTCGAAGGTAGGAAGGCTGTAGAAGCTGTGTTCTTTTCCCGCTTTCTCTGCGCCCAAGCGCCCTTGTTCGGACATCTATGCCCATCTTCTGTTCTATGATCTAGGCAGAATTTTCCGCCACATGAATAACATTTGAAGGGGAGGAAATCGAGCTGGTGGCAGTATTCATAGCCGCAGTGAGCGCCGATAGCTTCTACGTCGCCTACCTCGTACATCTTGTAGGATGATTCCTCTGGAGGTGGTGTTGAAGTCGCCATGCTGAGCAGGAGCCGAGAAGGCGATATATGGTGGAAGATTATGCTAGATGCTACAGGCTACGATAGTTCGTCGGCAGCGGCGGGATTGTGTAAGGCGACGAGAACGTTCGAGGGCAGATGGAGCATGTGCCTGAGGCAATTCAGCGACGGCCACTAGCCACTAGCATTCCAGGGTCCCCTCGAGCTAAAATAGATCCATATGGCAGGTGCCGAGGACGATTGCAAATGCAGCATTTCTCTCTGTGTTTGCTGTGTTTGTCTTCAGGTTGTGACGAGAGATCAGCGACGGTGGTTGAGCAGGGGCGGGAAGAGGTGTGTGAGGAAGACACCAAGGATTACGAGAGTGCTTTAGAGTGCTATTTTTTGGCACGTAGATTCCTGAAAATGGGCACGTTGCTTTGCTCGGCCTCTGGTCCGATCTAGCAGGACCAATTCCAGCACACCAGCGGTGATCAAAACATGCATAGTCATACATTTCGTCTCGTCTTGTACCATCATCGTGCCTTCGTTACATCCAACACTCTCCTACTTTCAACCTTGCTCTTCCTTCCCCTATACACTCATCTTCATCTTGACTCCAGCATGCGGCTTATATCCCACAATCTCAAAATCGTCTAAGCTCCAACCATCGACGTTATCCTGACCCTTATCAGTCCTTTTAATGTTTAGACCAGGAAAAGATCTCGGCTTCCTCTCGATCTGGCCCTTCAATGCATCAATATGATCCACATAAACATGCGCATCACCAAGCACAAGGTTAAATTGTCCTGGTATCAGATCCGTAGCCCATGCAAGCATGTGCGTAAGGAGTGCATATGAGGCAATGTTGAAGGGGATGCCGAGGCCTGTGTCTGCCGAGCGTTGATAGAGCGTGCAGCTCAAGACGCCCTTTCCTCTTCTTGTGATTTCATCGGCACCACCATTCAAATTGCTTTGATTTTCTTGCGGCTGCCGCTGGTTCCACGCTTCCTCCCCCCTGGGCGCATCCAGAAAACTCACATAGAACTGCGCCAACAAGTGGCAAGGTGGCAACGCCATACTCCCTAGATCTCCCACATTCCATGCACTCAGAAGGATCCTCCGGTCATAAGGCTTATGCCTCAACTTGTGGATGATCTCTTTTATCTGGTCGACACCTTGGCCCGTATAATCTGTACGACAGTCTTTATACTCTGCCCCAAAATGCCGCCATTGGAAACCGTACACGGGACCCAAGTCGCCCTCTTCGCGCAGACTCTGTGGGGGCCCGAGTTTATCGAGAAACTCACGACTGCCATTTCCGTCCCAAATGTGGACACCCTGCTCACTCAGCTCCTTGCTGTTCGTCGAACCCTTGAGAAACCATAACAATTCCGCAATTACAGCTTTTGTGAAGACGCGCTTCGTCGTAAGGAGGGGGAGGACGTTTGTGTAGCCGCTTGCAGACGAGGAATCGGGTTTGCTGAGTGTGAACCGGAGCGTTGGAGGGTTGAAGAGGGAGAGAGTGCCAGTGCCGGTTCGGTCGGGCCGGTATTCGCCGTGAGACAGAATCTCGCGGATGAGGGAGAGGTATTGGTGTTCTTCGTGGGTTGGGTCGAAGAGGCTTTCGCTAGGAAGTGGCACGGACTGTAGGGGCGGGATGGTGGAAGAGAGCGCAACGCCTGCTTCAAGATGTGACGCCCGAGACGGTGTGTCATACTGCGTGACTGATCGTGGTGCTCTGGGGTGGTCTGGGATTGCTCTCGACTCTATTTGTGCTGTTTCGTTGTTGTTGACAATGTTTGCTTTGAGAAAATTATCTGCGTTGACTTCCGTGAAGGCCATTTTGTCACTAGAGCTTGATCCGGCAAGGCCAGGTTATGACATTTGTAAGACTTTAGCTAGAAATGATACTCGTGTGGCCTGCTTATCCCATATCTGAAGGAGCAGTCAAATGTCAAACACGCGAACGCGTATTCGCGTGAAGCGCGCCGGCTCGCGTTTTGACGGGTGACAAGATCATTTCACGCCCGAATTCCGGGGTATTGACAAGGGTCTCTGGCCCACCAGCTGGAGAATCACTCACCAGCTGCATGTCCAAGCCGTCTGGGCCGGACCCGGAAAGCAGTCGAGTTCTCAGTGATGCGCGGGTCATACAGGAAGAGATTGTCCATTGAACTCAAAGCCTGAGCTATGTGTGTCCATTGATCTGTTCGACATCGCCTATGGCAAGTTCTGCTCCAATTTACTTCCGCTTAGGTGCATCTTATACAAGATACCCTTGCCATTCTGACTCTTGACCTCTTCTCGAGGTCCCTCTAACCCGCCGATCCTCATTTCACAAAGTCCATACACAGTCAGCCAGGAAGTGCTTCATGACTCCTGCGACCTTCCTTCTGACCAGCTAAAAGATCAGTTTGTACTACTAGAATGATTTCAGCTCGATTCTACAACGGTCTATCATCCCATCTGCTTTCCTTTTTGTGACGGCATCTTTCCCCTTAGGGTCTCTTCTAGCGGTAGGATGTTTCGCTCTCGTTTGCCCTTAGCTCGTGGACCCACGTTCCAAATTTGGATTCCGCGGTCAGTCAACACCATGAGCTCGTCTTCAGTGACTCTCAAGCGAGGGTTCATCTTCTCCTCCGATACCGCAGATTTCTTTTCAGTGTCACAATCTTCTACCTCTATTCTCTTCTCCGTGTGTTCGATAACTTCTGCAGAATGTGTTGTCGGAGAGGCCAAGGTCTTGGAGGAGACTAGTTGCACAACAGGCAATGTGATACCCTGGACCACCTCGGTAGTCGCATGCTGTGCCGCTGCTGCCGATACTGTGGGCAGAGCGATATCGGTTTCAAGCGCATGCTCCGTCTGCTTCTGGAATGGCATCTCACACTGCTGCTGTGATGGTTGTACGGTCTGTGCTTGCGTGACAATGGCATTTGGCTTCCCCAGAAGCACTTCGGATACTGTCTGTTTTGGCTCCGGCACCACTTTGCTCATAAGTGGCGACGACGGCACCACCGACTCTTCGGAAGGCTTTTGATCTTGTTGTGCTGCAGGATAGCCAGACTGGTTCTTCGTCTTCTCGAAATGGTTCGGCAGGATGTTTTCTATATTGTTGGTTTCCGGGCCTTTCTCTTTCTTCCTCGGTGAAGGCTTTGCTGTCTGGAGTGCATTCGTTGCAGGTAATGGACTGTGTAAGCTTGGTGTCAGGGTTATCGTCACGTTGTTTGGATCAGGAGTTGGCGAGGATGAGGTTTTAACAACGCTTACAACGCTGGCGACCAGTGAGCTCTCGTTGCTTGCGGTTGATCGAGGCGAGTCTGGCGCAGACATGGCTAATAATTGTGAATCTGTCTTCTGCAGGTTGATCCCAGAATTAGACGCTGCCGGGAGGGCTTTGTCATCCTTATTCACCGTTTCCTGTGCAGGGTTCCATACTGCTGCCTGCTTACTTTCCTCCTGCACGTTCGCAGACGTCTCGTCCGTCTCGACCTCTACCGCTTGCTGCATGAAATCAACGGCAGGTTGTGGGGCTGAAGTCTCAACTTCAGCAGTCGACAAATTGGTAGCTAGCACAACCGTAGGAGCCTCGTTCCCAGTCTCTAGCGCTGCTGCAGCTGTCGCCGTATCCTCGGTCGTCGTCTCACTAGCACTTACTGAATCCTGCTCTACGCTATGATCATCATTGGTGATCTGCACATCCTCGATCGGAGGAGACTTTGTACCTTCGTTTTCGATTTCGCCAGTATCCGTAATCTTGCCTTTAGCCTTTGACCAGTTCATTTTTCTAGCCACAGCACCCTTCAGGTCTAAGATAATAGGCTTCAATTCAACGACCTTCCACTTCTGCATGTTCTTGTCCGTTCTTCTTGTGTAGTAATCACTAGCTGGCATCTCCCAAGGTTTATGAGACTTCTTCCTTCTCTTCTTGACTTTCCACTCGTCATCGCTTTCGGCAAGTGCATTTTCATCACACAATATCCTGGGGTTCAGGGGGTAGACGAGAACCTTATCCCACATCGCAATCGCTATTCTTGTGCCACCTGGACTAATCGAGATCATGTCGCGACCGCATAGATTTGTATGCAGTTCCTCCCAGCCGCACAAGCGAGCCACCACGGCTGTATCCCGTGCAGCGACATGAGTCATCCGCTGATGACTGACACGATGATCACAACTGTCTGGATAGTATTGGTTAAGACTTCTCAAGATACACAGCGCCTTCACTTCTCTCTCGTCATCTTCGTCTCCCACGTCCAGAGTGGTGACCCCAAGGCACAAATGGGTCTGAAAACAATAGCTCTGTTGGTGTTCGTCATCCCAGTGCGTTGAATGCGTGCCGAAGAACGGTGTATCCACGTAGAATGACAATGAGGATCTATCGTAGGTGACGATGTTCGTTGGGGTGTAATGGTCATGATGAGTCGATGAGGATGAAAATACCTTGAATGGTACGACGCCACCAGCCTCGTACATCTTGATCCTTCGTCCTTCCTTGAAGAAGGCGATACGCTGAGGCAGATATTCGAGGGCGTTCTCGTCGTCACTACTCTCATCACTACCGCGCCTCGAATTTTTGGGCTTTGTTGGCTTGACCTTTGGCCAGACAATCTTTGCCTCATATTTTAGCACGTGGAAGAGGTGTGAGTCATCTGCGGTGTAGTCGATAACGGTAAAATCACGAGTCGGATGTGATGTTTCTTGGTCCCAGAGAATGGCGCAATGTCGAGTGTCATGGACAGCAAAATCACGAGGTACACAGTCTCGATAACCATCAATCGTGAAGGTCTCGGAGTCTTCGATTGTGTAGACGTCAATATGCGCAATCCTGTAGACATACTTATTCACTACTTCGTGCTTGGCCTTAGCATGATGAACCTTCGATCGGCTCGAACTTATTAGAGAGTGCGCGTATTCTGTGAGCTGTGCGTTCGCAGTTGGCGGAAATGGGTTTTCATCGAAGCTTCCCATCTCCATGTCCAAGCTCTCGCCATCAGATTCGTCGAAGAAGTCCTCCTCCTTTTCGACTGGAAATGCGCACAGCATCGAGATGAATCTGTTCCACTGTACAAGTTTCAGTATCTTCATGCCAGGCGGCTGCCTCAATATCTCCTTGATTAAGCAATTGCTGGTGTACTGTCTTATGTCCGCGCTTCCCTTGCACGTTAGTGCCATTCGAACGTAGTCAGCGGCAAGACCACAGATAGACGAAGCCGCTGCATCGATGACTGCATCTCTTACCACATATTCTGTTACATTGGCCGTAAAGTTGACACAGTAGAGATGGTTGGCGGCTCTTTGGCGCAGTAGCAACAATAGCTGCTCATTGTCGAGAGAAACATCTTCTAAGGGCGTCTTGTTTCCAGGGATCTGTTGAAAATGATGCCGCAGCACTTGTCGATCTTGGGTAGCAGCTGCGTAGAACTCTTTGGATGTTCGCGTTAGCTGGATAAATGTCGGTGTCGAACTATGTAAGAGAATATTGCTGACTATCTCATTTGGCAAACAAATTGTGTTCATTTTAAGTGAAAGACCGGTCTTCTTAGTGTTAGCAGTCATTTCACTGGTCGAGGTCTTTGCCAGAAGATGTGATGTGGCATGTGTAGTGTGGGACGTCCGAGTAGACGTCGGCAAGTTCGAAAGGATCTGATAGAATATACTACGCAATCTTCAAGGTATGCTTCCAAAAATCAACTATGTAGTCAGTGTTCGCGTCACCGGTGTGTCTCCTTGGCTCGAGAACAGTTGTGGAAACCCTCGTCTGAGTTGCGCCTGCAGCGAAGTAGTGACTAGAAAGGTGAGACGCAAGCTCGCTTCAAATTCGGCGACGCTGCAGCTTCGAACCGCTAGCCTTCAAAACAGAGCTGAACTTTGAACAACGCAACACCTAGGAAATGAGTGATAGATGTCACTGGTCGCGGCGAAAAGGCGATGTCTTCACGGCTCTAAGATGTTGGACAGATGTGAGGACAAATCGCAATTCGACGAGAGGCACCCGAGAAATCGGGACTGATGGTTCGACGAGTTGTTGAGGTCAGAATGAGGCCGTTCTGAACACGCCGTGGATTGAGTCTGCACACTGGTAGCCGCAGCGACGTCTCTACAAGAGAACGGAATTTGTGATTCACAAATGTAGATGCGAAAAAGGGCCAAATCGTCGCACAAGGTTCGTGGCAGTGATCCAGAAACCCAGTGACTGGTCAATGGTGGCTTTTTGCTCGCCTGGTTTTAGGCAGCATCGACCAGTGCCTCAATCGGGTGTCCCTGTTCGTTTTAAGCGCGTGCAGTGGCAAAAGTTTCATCACGCATCTACGCCAGGCAACGGATCAGATAATAGCTTGTATTAGAGAATTGCCTTCAACAGGCTTGAGACAGGCTGCAAATCTTCGAAATGGTGAAGGAAATTTGATATGCTAGAACAAGAATCACCCTCTACTTTCTAAGAAGGATAAATCCATACGAGCAGGCCAGGAAGGATGCGTTCCCTAGCCCGTAAACCATGCATCAGCGATTCAATATATACTTCATGCGCTATGCGAATAATCGGTCTGCGCCAGATGCGGTCCGCCTCAAATCCAGATTCAGTTCACACCGACTGACATTCATTTTCCATCATGAAGCCACTGCAAAATGCTTTCGTAACACAGCACAAACTGCCTCAAGTTCTGCACCATGCTCAATCTCTGGTGTCGGAAGTCCTCGACCGTCTTTGCAACAAGGTCAATGTCGTCACGATTGACCCAATTGTCCTCGGTATCTACATCCATCGCGTCATTGGTAGAGTTCTGCGAGTGTCGTTGTCGCTTGAGCATGTCAATCACAGAGTCGACGGTGCAGAATGTGCCAGTGCGGCCACATCCAGCGCTACAGTGTACAACTATTGCGCTCTGTCCTTCACTGACAGGCTCGGTAGGGGTGTTGGGAGACTTTGGACTGGATGCGCTTCGTTGGTAGTCGCTGACCAGATTGATCAGGCCAAGGATTGAGTTTGGATCCGCAGGTGCGCCAAAATCTGGCCATTGAGTGTATTGTAACTGTGTGATATCTCGCATAGGGTGGAAAGGCTGAGCAGAGTGTGAAATCGTGAAATGTCGAACGGTGACGGCTGGCTCTTCATCTGTCTTGGGAGGTGAGGTCTTGACTCCAGTAGGCGGGAAATTGGATTTCTCCACTGCTGTCGTAGCATTCGAGGTTGTCAATCCTCGACTTGTGCTTGTCTGACGTTGCACCTCCTCGCGTTGCACGCCGCTCTTCGAATTCAACGGTACTTTCCTCTCTGCCAGTTGTTTCACCTTAATCAAACCATAGTCGCCACTCTTCCAGTATGGATGCGACTTGATCTGGCCTCCTTCAGCCTCGGCTGTCAGCATGACGATGACGCGCACATTCTGTTCCCATACTACACTCCAGAAGTCATTAAAAGTTTGAGGAATTGGTGCTTGAGTTGCGATGTATTTGCGATTTGAATAATTCGCCTTGACAAAACTGGCGTTAATGTAGTCGCAACCGTGTGAAGGAACATTCTGTAGACGAACTCGAGAGTGCTCAAATGGGAAAATGTTGTTGTACCTGTTTTTGGAGCCTTTTTCAATGCCAGCAATTTTCACTTCACCGGACCTCTGTGCACCAGGCGTTCCGTATGAGACATTTCCAGATAGAGCTTGTTGCATCCGCTTCTGCTCGGACTTCTCGATGGACAAGAACGTATTGGAGACATCCTTCCCTTCATTCGAGACAGATGCAGCTCTTCTTAGCCAGGCAGGTAAATTTTTCTCTTCGTCAGCTTTCATGCCTGCAGGTCTTTTTATTGGCATCCGTCCTACACCATCCAGCAAGTCTATGTTCTGTCGGATGTTACCAAAAAAGGGGTTGGCCGCGTTCTTAGTAGTGGGCATTTGGCATCCGCCTGCCACTGCTAGGTTTTGTTGGTTCGGTGGTGATATCGACCGCTCCAGCCCATTTGACCCCTGAGGACTAGATCTCGTGCCCCGTTCTATAATGCTAGGGACCAGTTTCTGCATGCCAGCAAATCCACCTTTGACGACGAGCCCTTTTCCTTTCCAGCCTTCTGTCGCAAATTTCTTGAGGACATGGAAGGATGTGAAAGCTTCTTTGGCAAGGGTTGATGTTCCATCGTAGACTATAATGTAGGAGGCGGTACGCCATTTTTGAAATTCAGCTTTATCTGCGTCAGATGTGAAAGTGTCTGCAAGCTTCTGCACAGTAAACGTCGGTCTCTTCAACAACGTGGTTGGGATACACAAGTTGAGGGCCCCACGCACACGTGAAGCGGTATACTGAGGATACACCCTCAGGTCAAGGACGAGAACTCTATCCGGATACTGCTCGATCACTTGCGCCACCTCCTGGGGTGCCGACATGGCGTAAGTCTCTTTGGACGGCTGTGGAGGTGTGGTGTCCGAGCGCTGAGCTCTGACCGCGTCGATTGAAGCTTGTACCTCGCGCGCAGGCAATGACAAACGGGAATGTCTTGCATCTGCTACGCTGCTTGATGGCGACATGGACAAAGGCGAGGCTTGCCTCGGCACACCGAGGAAGAAGGGATTCTGCTCCGGTTCCACCTTTGGAGATTCACCTTTCCTTCCATCTTGTGAGGTGTCTCGCCTCTCGACGAAGGTGATATTTGTAGGTGAAGTTGGGGTTTGGGCGGATTGGGGCTGGGACGTTGCATCTCTGGAGTCTGTCCGTGCATGTGGAAGATTGTTGAGCGCAAAAGCGATACTTTTCTCGGATTGGCGACGAAATAGTTCAAATTCTGGATTGCGCTCGCTCTTTACAGACCGTGAGGAAGGTCTTGAGTGATCGTTCCAGTTCTGTCGTGCATGAGGGCCAGGCCCTGAATCTGCAGGTATTGAAGCATCCCCCACGACGAAAGTGAAATAGCCGGGACTAGGACTTTTGGCGTCTTTCGTGGTCTGTGGCGAGCTGACATTGGGAGATAAATGTGACTTCTTCTGTGCGGATGGTGTGGAAATCGGATGGCTTGTCCGCGGCGTCGTCATGGGTCTGGAGGATCGGGAGTTGCTATGTGAATGCGAAGGTGCCTTCCACGAGGAAGGAGAAGCAGCTGTAGCCATCGCTGTTGTCAAGTAAACAGGTTGTGTTTTCCTAACTCAGGTCATCTAAAAGTGATCCGGTGCCGTTCAAATCACTGTCGTTGCGACTAATCTCGGATCTCCGAGCAAGTCGAAACTGTCGAGGTTGGGGTCATGATCGCTGCATAACGTTGCGGCTTGTGGCGCGAAAGCTCAGACTTCTGCAGGCTCGTTGTTTCTTACATGCGAGAGTTGACTCACTGCAAGTGGTAAGAGTTGACGAATATGGCCTGCTGTTTGTTGGTAATATTTCGCCCGCGTGCAGTGGCGCAGGGGAGCCGCAGGTGAATTAGGGAGCGTGGTCAGACGCTGGACCTTATGACGTCGTTCGACTCGTTTTAGGGGCCTCGAGGTCCAATTGCAGCCTGAGGCTGGCTCGTCAAATAGCCCGAATCGAGATGTGATTTTTAAGCGGACAAAGCCCCAGCCCCAAGGCACAATTGAAGCTGGGTCAAGACACAAAGTCCAGACTCTTGGAGGGGCGGTTTTGACAGGCTGAACGCGACTGCACGCAACAGGTTCTGAGAGTAACGATTGTGGTCTCGTGCACGTTTCTGGGGATAGCAGTGCCTGGCCAAAGACGAAGCGCAAGCGATCTTCACTTAGCGGTTTGCCTCCCAGACCCTGAAATCGGCGACCAAAAGGCTAGATTTGCGCTATCAGAGTTAATTCGTCGTACGGCGCATTGGGACGTTTGGGAACAGCTTAGACAGTGTCTCACGGAGGCATGAAAGATAAGACACAGGCCGACTTGACAAAATGTCAGTTGAGAGGATTTCGACCACAGCGTACTTTTAGACGCGCCATCCTACAACCGTGCAGCTGAGGGACAGGAAGGGAACGCGAAAAGAGTGGGGCGTAAGTCCTCGTGGGTCCTTGGCGTACACCGTCCAAGATCGGCGATGATACAGCAGGGTCATTTTCCGACTGCTTATTTGGGACTCTGTGGAAGACCTTGCTGTTGTCAACCGCCACCATTTCGTGACCCATTTTTGGAGGGGAAAAGCGTGTGGCCCGGTAGTCGCCTATTCACATTTCGCCCTGTCCTGCTAATCATTTGGAAGGGCGTCGGACAGGGCAGATGCGGAAGGTCGGGCAATTATGTGTGTGCATTGCAGCGTGCACTTCGGAACGTGGCATGAGATTTGCTTTCCTGCTCTGAGCGAGCATGACATAAGAGGCTTGCTGCTGATCCGTCAGCAGAATTTACACGACAGAATAAGCTTTTCGCATTGCTGCAGAACGACACTCTTCACGACGAAGCTTTCGAGTCAACATTCAATGCACAACCGCAGATCCTCTGTGAGTTCCGTAGCTAGGAAGATTTTCGCTTGCAAGAAAGAGCTCCCCTGGCAGACTAGGATGATTACGAGTCATGAAGCTCTGGAAATTGGAAACTTAGTACAACTCAAGAGAAGCAATGGTGGATCAAGCGTGCATATACACGAGCTGCTTAGTGCGCTCAAATGCTTGAACGCATCCGACGCTGAGCCGAGCCAGAACATTTTAATTACTCACATTGAGTTCCGGTCTGTTGCAGTCGCCCAAATGTGTGCCTATCAAGGCGACTCCTTTCTGCTGCTGACGAGTTTAATGTACGGACACGTGCGTGTTATAGAATGGCTTTTTTGGCTTTTCTGAGTTCGAGCCATCCAAAGCGCTACATCAGTAATGGCTCGTCGCTTCGTTGTGGAGACCCTGGCTTCTGAGACATCAGTGTACGAAAACCGTGATCGAATATCCTCACTTTCTCGTCGAGCCCTCGTTCAGACTCGATGCTGTTGTTGTGAACAGATGATCTCAATCACGTGAGCAGAATGACGTGGTATTGTATCCGAAGAGATTCGGCCAGACAGCCAAATGCCCGTCAAGCCCTCTGAATGAGACATGAGGCTGTTCCACGTCACAGTCAACGGTAAGCCCGTTTCTCTGCCATCAGCGCTAGGCCGAGTCTTGTCACAAGGTCTGCAGCCCAGTCGTGGCGGACGGCGCCCAACAACTTGACTCGGCATCTCTGGATCTCTCGACGAAGTTTCAAGATGACGCTTCTTACACGTTCCTGAACGTTGCTCGTCTAGGCTGCGGATTCTCTCATCATCTGGTAAAGACTTTGATGTTGTGCAGCGGTTAACTCAGGCGGTCGATATCAACTACGCCATCTCGCGCCGTGTCTCATATTCTTCCATCAGGTTCGCCTTTCCATCTTTCAACTCGCTTCTGCTCCCAGTCGTCCAAGTCCTTTGCCATAAGTCTATAGTATTCGTCGCGCTCAGTAGTCTGGCCTTTCTGGATGATTCGTCTTCTTGGATTGTAGCTCAACGGGCCAATGCCGCTCGAGCCACCTTTCAAACCCAGTTCCATGGCTTCATTCTGACTCAGTGCTCGGTGCTTCTGATCGTGTCTCTCGTAGCGCAGCGCAGTCGCAGGTGTCAAGATGAAAGATGCCGCCACCATGATGGAAACGAATGGCAGTCCAAATAGTAGAAACGGTCGCCTTTGCACCTGCCTCCGGTAGAACTCTGTGACGCGTTCCTCCCATGTCTGGCCCGAGCTGCCGGAACGTTTGAACGGTTTTGAATTAAAAGTAGGCATCTTGCAGACCATGGACCAATAATGCATCGATCTGTGCAAGCGTTTCAAAGACGGAGAGAGGACTAAGCAGAAAAGAAGCTGGCCAAGACTTTGCCGACGCGCAGTTGCGGAGGGAGCGACGCGACTTTTTTGGGGACGGGTTTGTGTACAGGTGCGGCCTGCGGTTCGGTCAGTGCTCGCTTTTAATTCGCATTATTGCATCCGCCATCGACTTTGCAGCTTCCAGTCTTGCTCTCATTGCTATGTCGCTCTTTAGGGGCCAGTCAAGCGCAGGTGGGACATCTTCGGCAGGCACCGGCAGTAGTAGCCTTTTTGGGAGCCTCAACTTGGACACCTCTGTTCCCTCTGCTGCTGACCCGTCTGCGAAGCGCAAAAGCATATTCGAGCCCAGCTCGACCACCGAGGCGCGATCAAAGTCGAATATGTTCAACCTCGGAGGCGCATTGCAGACACCTGCAACCACATCTGCCACGACTGGTGGCTTGTTCGGTAGCGCAACGACGACGCAGCCAGCATCCACGACTGCTGGTGATGGTGGAGGAGCGACACTGTTTGGAAGCGCAGCGCCCTCCGGCGCAGCGACAGGGCCCGGGACAGCGGGAGGCTTCAGTCTTTTCAGTAAGCCTGCAACGGGCGCCTCTGCTCCACCCTCCGGAGGGCTTTTTGGCACGACCACAACCACAACTAACCAGCCGAGCGGTGGCCTCTTTGGTACAGCGACTGCTGCTGCTACAAGACCTGCAGGCCTCTCTCTGTTCGGTCAACCCTCCGTCCAAGCGCAAAATCAGACTCAGAGTCAAAACGCGACATCCGCTGACGCTTTCGGCTCGACATTCGGCCAGACGACGGGATCACAATCTCAAAGCGGGCAGCAGCAAGGACAAGTTCAGGCACAATTCAAAGAATCGGCTTACTTCAATGGCCTGCTGGAACGACAGAAGAAGAAGATCAAGTTTGACAATGAGCAAAGTCAACTGGGCCTCCTACCAAGCATGAATATGGATCTTGGAGACCTCGCCAGAAGAGCGCAAGAGCTTGGCCAGAAAACCCAGAAACTAGGCCCGTCGGCTGCCAGAGACAGCCGCGCACACTATCTGCTGTCAGGCTCTGGTGTCAAGCCCGGCGAGGCCTACAGAGACTTCCAGAAGCTTGACGGCGATCCAAGAATTCCTGCCACTCAACCCTACATCGATTTTGCCGAGGAAGGGACCGCATATTTGAAGGGCATGCAGGCAAGGGGTCGAGAAGCCATGCTGCGTGAAAGCATGGAACGTGTCTACCGAGATGTCGACGCCTTTATTGAAGAGAGCCTGGGTATCGACTTCGATGAGCAGAAAAAGAGAATTATGCAGCACTTCGGTCTCATTGCCAGAGATGCGAACGGCGATTCAAATGCATCCGCAGCAAGCTTGAGCCAATCTAAGTCCCCCTCGAAGAACAAATACGGTCGCCGAAGCATATTTGGAAGGTCTGGCCTTGAGAAATCAATGATCGGAAACGCCAGTTCGGTCAATGGAAGTTCCTCTTTCTTCAGCGGCTCAGTTTCAGGTATGCCAAACACTTTGACTAAGAATCAGACCATTCGAGATCTTCGTGACAAGGAGCGCATGTTCATACAAAAGGTGGAGGCTCTCAATAAAGCCCGCATTGCCGACAAGAGCTTCAAGATCCTGCAAGAATTCAAGGACGTCGAGAGCAGAGTCCCAGGTGATGTGCCGAAGCAACTCATAGACGCATATTCTGCCCTCGAGGAGATCACGCGTGAGAAATCTACAGAGAATGGTCTCAGAGCACGAGCATTTGCTGATGCTTATGCGAAGGACGACGATCCTAAGAAAGCTGGAGAGCTCAAGAAACAGATACTAAATGGTGCTCGAACTTTCTTGGAAAAGGCCTTCTACCAAGAACTCGAAGAAGTAATACAGAAGAATCCTCGATCAGCGCAGCTTGGAGGTCAGCCAACCATCCTCAATAAAGTCCGAGCATATATTAGAGTGCGGTCCGAGCGACATGACCTGGCACCAGATGGAGCCGAGTTGACACAACTCGGTGAAAGCCGGGATTACTGTTGGATTGTTATCTTCTACCTTCTGAGGTCTGGTCATGTCCAGGAAGCAGTGGACTATGTCAATAGCGACAATGCCTTCCAGACTCTTGACCGCCGGTTCATTTCTTTCTTAATGTCTTACGCCAACAACCCCGACAAACGCCTGTCGCGAAAATTCCAGGAAATGGCAGATGGTGTATACCAGCAGTTGACAAAAGTTGCACCCAAGGGGACTGTAGATCCATATCGTATAGCATGCCTCAAAATCATCGGTAGATGCGACTTGGCTCAGCGAAACCTCGAGTCTGTCGGTCAAGGTGTTGAAGACTGGATGTGGTTACAATTTGCGCTTGCAAGAGAATCAGACTTACCTGATGATGCGGCTAGTGAGGTCTTTGGCCTTGAACAGATCGTTGATACGGTCGCCGAGATTGGTCAAAAGCACTTTCAGAAAGGCCAACCTGAAGCGGCAAACTCCTATGGAACATTTTTCTTGATGCAGATTTTAGCAGGCATGTTCGAGCAGGCTCTGGATTACCTTCATAGCTTCAACCCTGTCAGCGCTGTCCACGCTGCCATAGCACTCGACTACTATGGCCTCTTACGGGTATCGGACTTTCAGACTGCTGGGAATGAACTGCGTAAGTAGACTTGCCGACGCCAAACTGAGTCCATGCTAATTTCAGCAGTGACCTACACGACTACACAACAGCCACAAATTAACTTCGTGCCTCTTGTATCCTACTACACGGGTACCTTCAGAGCGGCGCTTCCAGTCCAAGCGGTCGATTACCTCGCTTTGATCTACCTCAACTCCGACCTCCCGAAACCACTGTCCGAGATTTTCACGAACGCTTGCCATGAATGTCTGCGCGAACTCTGCCTCGAAACACGCGAATTTGCAGCATTGTTAGGCGACATCCGTGGTGATGGCTCCCGCATCCCTGGTGCGATCGAACAACGAGCGAGAATCATCGGACTGGAATCTCATGAGCAGTTCCTCCGCTTCATCACTGGCCAGGCAGCCGCGGTCGCCGACTCTCGTGGCCAAACCGCGGATGCAGTTCTTCTCTACCACCTTTGTGATGACTACGACAACGTCACCACAGTGCTCAACCGCGCGCTAGCCGATGCTGTAGCAGTAGAGCTTGGGAATGAGCCAATGGCTCTTCAACCACTCAAGCCACGAAACAACACCGGAGGTTCTGCATCTGACGCCACCTCACAATCGTCTATACCAAATTCAAGTCTATCTCTGACGCAAAGCACATCTTCCCCAATCGGACTTGCGAAAAACATCGTGACTCTCTACGATTCGAACGCGATGTACTTCGCCAACATTAGCACACCAAATCGCACCACCCTCCGCATTCTCATGACCATGCTATCTGCCCGAGCCAAGATCGAACACCCTACTAATCCCGAATACTTGAGAGCTTTGGAAGAATTAAACAGCATATCAATCCTCCCACTCGACAGCCGCGGCGATATCCCGACAATCCGCCAAATGGCGACGTCGTTCTCATCATTGCCACAAATCGTCGCGAGATGTGCCGGCATAGTTATATTGTGGTGTGTTAAAGCAATAGGAGCCGAGAGAGAACGGGTTGCAAGAGAAGGGACTTGGGGCGTACCAGGTGCTAGTGACGATGACTTGACCCAGCTCAAAGGTCAGTTGGCACAAATGGCGAAGGATCTCATGGTTTTTGCTGGGCTTGTGAGATATAAACTGCCTAGTCGCGTTTATGACCTCCTAACGCGCGCCGGTGGTGACATAGGAGGATATTGAAAGGTTTAGCACAGAATGCATTTGTGAGCAAAGAAAGCACGTTTGATGCGACCTGAATACGAGCCGTCGACTTGAAACATCCTTTGTCAGTATCGGGCGCAAAGCTGCATCAGGTGGGCAAGCTCTCGACGGGCATGCTTGACGGAAGGCATCTAAATCATGTAACTCATTTTGTATGTGGCTGCTGCGGCCATGTTATTCGCTTGGTAAATATACCTTGATGTTGCCAAACTTAAAAGAGCACGTACGTTTGGTCGTTTCGCTAGGCGCGGGAGGCTGGTGCAGCCTTGGCAGCACCTACATCATATTCGATGCATTCAACCTCTACCTTTTTCTTCTTCTCTTCGCCTCACATACGGAATAAGGCGAAATCTTACCAATGCATGACAGTCTTTGTTAGATCTGTTAGTTGATTTCGTTGCAGGTCCCGCACACGCCAAGCGCATCCCTTTACACTGGCTTTTTCTCCTTTGCGCCTCTGACGGTAGCAGAAGCAGCTCGCTACGTGGTCAAACGAGTCTGTGACGTAGGTCGAGCAGTCAGTATCGTTATCTTCTCAGCTCCTTGCATCAATGCACATTCAACTGAAAGATCCCACCCATACGGCAGAAGGTGAAATGGAATGTAATCAGGTCGCTATTGACTATCCATAGGTTGACGTTACACAAGGAGTTGGTCGCCACGTCGACCTGAACCATTCAAGGAGTCCTGTGGCTTCCTGATCACTTGTGACAGAATTGGGAGTCCCCGCTTCTTTTTGGTGGTCTGCTATGTCTTCAACCAGCATTTCATCAGTGCCAGACTGACATCTCTTTCTGAACCAATGCTAGCACCAATTGTCAACTTCAATCTCGTATCTTGTGCGCTTCCTTTGGTCGTCTGTATGGTATCATGCAACTGGTATTGCGCAAGACCCCATGGAAGGCCCGTTTTAACTGTCAGGCCGGGTCAGAAGTTGTTTATGAGCTTTCACTCATGTATTGCACTTTCATGGCCTATGCACTCTCCTACCTTCGTAAAATTGCACCATCTTGTCTCGATCACTCGCCAGCGACGTCATGAGCATTTGCGTGCATGCACGGCCATTTGAGTTTTTGCTTGAGTCATCTAGGGAGGCACAAGAATCTCGCAAGCAACGACAATGAATCCCAAGACTCTCCTGATACTGCGCCCGGAGGAAGCCATCGGTCAGGCAATTTGAGCATCTCAAGAGCAAGGCACGTTAATACAACCACTTCATCTGGCCACGCTGCGAATGCTAATGGTATATCCACCAGCAACATCCCTCACATAGACAACCTTCAACACCCAAAATCTCCTCCTGGCGAGGCCTCCTCATGCTCGTCGTCTTCATATTTACTGTCGATACATTATTTGACATCGTCGCTCCTCATATGCCGACTTCGATCGAGATATACGACAGCCTGACGAAAGCCATGTTTGACGAGTACTGGAAGCGATGCTCCGACATTTTGTGCGAGCTGGTCATGAGCAGGCAGTTGTGCCGATCCATGTCAATATGCGAGCTCCTTCTCGGGGATGAGGAATGTCAGATCGGCAGACTTTGCGCTTTGGTGCTTGCGGATAAGAAATGTTGGGTGTTTTGACATATGAAGAGGAAGCCTACTGCCGCCGGTAGTCGACGGAAGTCAAAGGCGTGCAATACGTTGACAGCAGCATTAATCGGGGCCATAGTCTTGGATTATCTGGTTGCGCAGCTGAATCGCATGATTAGAGTACCGATAAAGTAGGTCATTCTCCAACGACGCTCAGTCCAATCTTGCTTGCGACTGCCATTACCTTAGACGATTGCTCCACTCAATCCAGCATCAAGAACGTACTATATCTGTCTGAACTGATAACGTAAGCCGTCATCTATGGCAATAATTATTGGTCCGACTACGTACTTGTTCGCCCACAGTACGAGACAGAACTCAGGTATGCGGTTGGCAAATGTCACAGCAGCTCCTATGGCGATCTTGGTTGGCCCCCTCGTCTGCTTTCGGTCTGGACCCAACATCGGTCTCACCTGCAAAAGGAAACCACCACACCACCACTCCCGTCTAGAAGAAGGGTCTATCACGTTTCTAGATCTCGTCTCGCGAACACTAGCTTCACGGTGCAGAGACGCCGTTCCTCATGGCACCGCTCGCCACGCACAGAGCTTACGTCTCGCTTAGCCGCACTTGGCATTTGCAGACCTCCTCGTGGCCAATCACACGGCCCACGTGGCACGGCTGAATCAACCCATTTGAACAATCGCATTATTGCTGGCTGCGACGAGAGAGCTTTTTTGAACCAATGATACTTGGTGAGTAGCATCAGCTGCACGTGGATAAGATGCGTCCGCTCGGATGAGGCGGCAAGGCGGCAAGGCGGTAAGGCGGATGTTGCGTGGGAGACCTCATGCGTATACTTACTGCTACTTTATCAAAACAATCCTTTGTCCAGGGCTTATTTCTGTCGGCGCAGCCGTCTGGGCTGAGTTCTGGCGCATGTGGAAAGGCATGCTACTGCTGGCTTGGTCAGGGCCTGGCTGGACTTGAAGCATTAAACGAGCAGCGGGGTAGATTTTAAGGTAGGATGGTCGCGAGTACGAGCAATGCAAGCATTTCGTTGCGGTTGACTAGTGAATTCGCAAAATGCTGCGCTACATGTTACTTCGAAGTGATGGATTCTCGTATTTCAAGAAGCAAATATGAAGAAGAATAGCTTGTTCTTAGTGAATGTATATGACACTGTGCAATATACACTATCTTTGGGGATTACAGAATGGCACGCCAGCAATCAAGAAGTCCTTGCCTCGCAAGAGTAGATCCCAATTCTCGGCTCAGCCCTTATGCTTGCACATCGTGCTTCACGAACCACGCCATGGAGTTTGTAGTCTAGAAATGAGGAGTGTTGAGCGCCATGAGGCAAATCAATCCAGCAATCAGACCAGCACAAGGCAGAGTCAGAACCCATCCCATGAAGATGAATGCAAGTTGCCTCCAATTGACAGCACCGAAGTCGTAGTTCATCAGCGCAACACCCATTGACGAGCCGACCAGGCACTGCGTCGTAGATACTGGGAGGCCGAGTCGCGATGCGAGTAGCACCGTGATAGCAGCACCCAGCTCGATAGCGAAACCTCGGGTGGGGCTCATCTGGGTGATCTTGTTACCGAGAGCGCGCATAATGTGGTATCCGTAGAACCAGAAGCCAAGACCCAGCAGCAGACCGGCGACAACGAGGAACCACACGGGCGTATCACTGCGCGTGGCAACCTCGCCGGTCCTGTATGTCTGGTAGACGGCGGCCCAGGGGCCGACGGCGTTGGCGACATCATTGGATCCGTGTGCGATGGACATCATCATGGCGGAGACGACTTGGCAGTAGGTCCAGAGATGCTCGACGCGGGTGTCGTACCTGTTGGCTTTGGAGTGGATGGCGCGGAGGAGGTCGGAGTTATGGGTGATACAATCGATGAAAACACCGCGGAGAAGGAGGAATTTGAACCAATTCCAAGATTTCTTTGGGTGGAACCAGGAAAGACCTTGGACAGGGACGATCCAGCGTTCGTAAGGCTGAGGTTTCCTTTTCTTTTTGAGGATGTTTGGAATGCTAGTTGGTTCGAGGCCGCTGTCGGCACCTGGTTGAGCGGTGTTGAGGTAACCTTGTTTTTCCATCGTGGCATTATCGGGAGCGGAGGGCATGTCGGATTTGTGGGCAGCAGTATCGGAGCCTGAGGATGGCGAGTCTGAGCGGACGCCCGTTCGTTCCGGGACTGACCCCTGGTGCTCCTGGTGGTGTTTGGCATTTGTGCCAGCTGTGACATTGCCGAAAGAGTCCTCGTAGTAATTGATGACATAGTCGTCGCTTTTGCTTGGCCAGTAGAGTGGTGGGTTTTCTCTTCGGAGAAGCGGTCCCAATGGAACATGCCAGACTTTAACTCGAGGGTCTTTCTTAATGAGACGTCGCTCAAAGTAGGGCACGAAGAAGACGTAGGCGATGAGAAGGACACCGAAAAAGACACCGAGGATGATGCCAACGGCCTTGCCTACGCCGAATTCTTCGAGTGACGGGGCGGTCGGGGCTTCAACCACGATGAAGAGGGCAAGGACGGCGGCTGTGAATGCGAGATAGAAAGGGATAAGTCGCATGGCCCACTTGAAAGATTCCTTCCGCTCGAGGACAGAGTATTTGAGCGTTCCGAAGAGCAAGGCTGAAAACCCAGCAGCAATGAGCGGTGCAATACCCCAGGAAGCTGCAACCTGCGAGACAGAACCAGACTCCCATGCCCATTTGATTGATGCTTGTGATGCAAAGCCTACACCGACGAGGGCACCGACAACGGTTTGGGTTGTGGAGACTGGCATTCCGAGGCCAGTGGCCACTGTGAGCCACACCGCGTTACCGACTTCAGCGCAGCCCATGGCTAGCATGAGCACGGTAGGGTTCCCGTCGAACCTGTCGATGTCGATGATGCCATTCTTGATCGTGCTTGTGACTCGGGCACCGAGGGCGACAGCACCAATAAACTCTGTACATGTTGCAAGAAATCCAACTTGAAGCATAGTCAGAGTTCGTGCAGCCACGGACGTGGCATACGAGTTGGCGACATCGTTAGCACCATTGCTGAATGCTGAGAAAACAAAGGCAATGGTGGTGATGGCAAGGATCCAGTCGTATGGAGCTGTGATCGGAGGCACCATATTGAAGGCTCGCGATCAATCTCAAGACGAAACTTAGTGAGCAGAAACATATGATTTTGGTAGATACAATTCGACGTTTATAAGGATTCAGCAAGGTGGAGGCACAAAGCTTTCAGTCACTTTCCCAAGCGAGAGAGTCCACCTTTCAAAACGAGGTATTCAGATTAGCAAATTGGCACCTGTAACATCCTAGTAATGCTGATGGGGTCGATTGTAGTTCGCATAGACTTGCTCCACGCCGGATTGCAACAACGCCACGCAAAGCTACGCCTCGGAGCTGTACATTAGCAAACACTTCGCCATTTGTTGAAGCAGGCATCCGGACAGCCAAGAAGTGCCAAGCTGCCAAGAGCTATCCTGAATTTTTTTATCGCGGTTGACCGATCTATCTGCACCAATCACAACGCAAGATTTGTGCACGTTGCTGCATGCGCAACGTTCATTGCACCTCTGCTCGAATGCAGCGTGCCCGGTCAAGCTTTTCGTCAAGGTAGCCACGCCGCCCCCATCGAGAGGGTTGAGGAGCTGTACAATTTTTCCTCTATCCTTAGCTAGAACCTGAAATCGTGGGATGGTTGATCATTTTATCGGTGGACATTCCTGTTCCTGAAGAGCTCCGCCGACTGAAGTCGGAACGCAAGCCGCTGGAGAGGGCTCCTCATTACCAGACTCTATACCACGTTACAGATCGTGGCTGCATGATTTGTTAATGCGTGCACGTCGGGAGGGTGTGATGAAACAGCTTTAAGGATTGCCACCTCTGGGTTGGATCTTACATCATATCCACACGTATATGTCATCAATATCCAAGTTCTTGGGTTTACGGCTACGAGGAAATGCTGTCCGATCGTCGAAAAGTTTGGTATTGAACGTGCGGTGCACCCGTTCAGTTCAATCAACCTGTCTGCATTGTATCGTCACCGTCATCCCGCGCATTATCAACTTCTATGTGCGACGCGGCAATGCCTCGATTGCGTCCCGCTAGGAGCTCTCTTCTGACCTCAGGCCCTATATCAGAGTGTCCACGCGCTAGAAGCAAATCTAGCAATGCCTCTCTTTGGTCTTCAGTTATCTCATTTCGGTAGGTTTGTGCGAAGATCAGGAGACTCTTATGCCACAGTACTGGCAACTTGGACTCGTTTGCACCTAATGCCTCGTCGTCTTTGCTTCGGCGAAATCTCAAAAAGTGGAAGACCAAGGCATCCACCACCTTGTAGGGCAAGGCATACTTCTTGCCAAGCAGTGTCGCAATGAATACGTTGGCGGATCCCGCAGCCTCACTGTTAATGCGGGAAGTTTGTTCGGCAGAAATCTCACACAGGCGCAACAAAGCTGCCGCAGAGTGCAACACAGGCACTTTGTGTTTTGTCAGGACAGATGCTACAATGTTTGCTTCTTTCAAAGTACAGCCTGACTGCACCAGTGGGAAGAGAAAGCCTTTGAAAAAAGCAGCCGGCCTGTAGAAACAGTCTCTCATCGCATCGTAGAGATGGACATTGAGTTTCTTTTTCTCAGCAATCTCCTCTCTGACTCGGTCCAGGAGCACATTCTCGATGAAGTACTGACCAGTTGATGCATTCGCAGAGACAAAGATTTTGGTGGCTCGTCTGACTGCATGAGGAGTCCATCTCTCTGGCTGAGTGATGGCAAGCAATTCAGGCCATTGGGGCAAGGTAGGAAGCACTTTGAAAGGTTTGGGAAGTGGTCCTGACTTGTACCTCGACAGAATCTGGCCGATCATCTCGAAAGATTCAACCACTTTGGCTGGTATCTCGACCGCGTCCTGAGGGTCACCTCCGCCCCTTACAGATGCCAAACCAGATGCTTTCGCCTCATCCCGTGCTTCTTTTTCGGCGATGCGTTGTAATATCAGGTCGGCAAGATTTTGGCCTTGTCCTGTAGACTCGTCCTGGGTTTGACTCACTGCTTTTGGAACGCTTGTGCTCAATCTCGCCAGTGATGAGTCAAAACCCTTGAGCTCATCACCCTCAGGCAAGAATTTCTTGTAGACTGCCACCTCTTCGGGGTCCAGCTCCTCGCCCACAACCTCCTCCTCCTCCTCTTCTTCCTGCGCGCTCCATTCATCATCGTATCGGTCGCCATGAACATATACTTCTTGCTCATCACCTTCAGCAAAGCGGGAGTCGAAGTCAAAGTCGTCTCGCGATCGTTTTGGTTTCGCAACGGGGGAACGTTCAGCAGCATCCTCGTCTGCAAGATCTTGTGCCAAAGCCAGGATCTTCTTGGATGACCGGGCATCAATATAACCGTCGCTTCGGTTCTCTTCGTCTGACCGCGATTTCCTCTTTCCCGTAATAGATCCTGTGCGTAGCCTGCCGCTGGAAGTCTCAATATCCTGTGCGAGTGGCGCGTGCCGTCTCATTGTCGATGTCGATGCCATGCAATGCAATTTAGATTGACAAAGATATCAGGAAGCGCATAACAGTTCTCAGGGTTCGATAAGAAGCGACTTTCAAGCATTGGGCCTGCATCTAAGAAAGACCTTCCAGAAATTTATTTTCCATGTGGGGATCAACAGATAGGTGGATGTCAACTTCTAGGCTAGCTCAAAAGAGGTTAGTTATCATCTTCTCTGGCTTACTCCCAAACCATGCGGCGCAATAGTGGTGACAACAAAGGCCTTTTGCGCAGTGTGAAATACGATGAGTTCGTAGTCTATACGGGGACATCACGCCGTCCTCCTATCCTCGAAAGCAAGTTGATTTCGTGGTTATGGCTTCATGGCCTTGCGTTTATTCTGAGCTTTGAGCCCTCAGGTGATTAATGGTCATAGCTATTACGACTCTCGCTGTGGATGCAATCTATCAAAGTCTATTAAGGTTTTACACAGTTTGTCACATGAATGTGACGGGTTTTTTTTGCATCCGCAACACTCGCCAGCCACCAGGTCTTTACCTTGACTCTATGCAAAGCTAACAAAATGGGCGCCGTAATTTAGTGTTGTCACAGGTGCATTTATTGGGGAAGGTTCCTTGTGAACATGAATAAAGAAGGGCAGAAACAGCTGTCCCGAAAAGAGTACTGGGATCAACGCTACGCTGAAGAGCGCCAGATTCAACAGGATGCTGACGCGACCAACTACGAGTGGTTCAAGACTTTCGAGAACCTGCGACCCTTCTTGATCAAGCACCTTCCCGATCCTTTGAAACTGCCACGAATTTTGCATCTCGGGTGTGGGACGAGCGTAAGTGTGAGAAATAACCTTACGCAACAGCCACTTAATCTTTGCACAGAGCCTCGGCGCCGACTTGCATGGGCTCGGGTATTCGAATCAACTCAGCATCGATTTCTCCGAGATAGCAATTGATCGAATGAAGAAAAAGTACGCTCAGCTCGGATTGCAATGGGAGGTCATGGATGTTCGCCGAATGCCAATCCCATCTGCGTCTATCGACGTTGCTTTTGACAAAGTGAGCGTCGAGATGAAGGCTTGCAAGTAAGGCAGTGGGCTCACATGGCTTCTAGGGAACATTAGATGCCATGCTGTACGGCTCGCTGTGGGACCCCGAGGATGACGTGAAAGAAAACGTGGGAGCCTATGTCAATGAGGTCTGTACCCGAACTCGGTCCAAAGGCGTAGTATGACAGCACCTCTAATGTCTACCTCAGGTCACACGAGTTCTGAGGCCGGGTGGGAAGTTCCTGTATATCTCATACAGACAACCACATTTTCTCAAGCCGCTGCTGTCACGACCTGACGTTTGGGAAGTGCAAATAGACAAGCTGGCCGACGAACCCGGCAGCTTTGAGTATTTTGGATTCGTAATGGTCAAGAATGCCGCGTTGGCATAGGTTCTTCAGTAGGCCTATCATATTGTGCACATTTCACCATTTGAGCATTGAAGGATTGATGTACCCGCTTGTTGTTGAAAATGAGTTCACTCCAGAAGCATCGTACCTCTACATCGTGGGTAGTTCTGCAGCCAGGTTCTTCTCGGCGCAATGGCTATCAGATTGTCGCCAGAAGTATGTGCATGCTCCATAAGCAATCAAGATTCGGCAATAACGAGCAATCTGAGCGGACGGGATCCTGTGTCGGTTGTATTGGCTAACATTTAGAGGTCTTGTGAAACAGACATATCCGTCCCCGCAGCACACGGAGGTTTCTGATGGAGAGCACAACGGCTGGAAAATAAAGCTACAATACCTCGCAACACGTATGAAAGGTGTTTTTAGAGCTTTAAGAACGATGAGGATGTACCTGGCGGTTATGCATGAAAGGGGTATGCAGACTGTCCTGCGTGAGGTCGAAACCCGCCCCGGGTACAATCGGCCTCGCCTGGGTGGACACCGCCTTTGGCTTGCTCGGCTGACGTTTCATACAGGCTAAGCAAGATGTGGATGCTTGTTTCAACCCGCACGGACCTCATTTTCGCTTCAGGAAGTTGCACGTTTATTGACACGGCACAGAAAGTCGCATGAATGATCGGCGAGGCACGAAAATAGCAGTACTCCGTAGAGGGTGAGACTTCTGCCTTTTGGCTACCGTCAGAGATGTTTCACCACTCCATGATTGTCTGCTGTGTCTGGTCGTGCAAGCACTGACAACTCCCAGGCACATTCGGTTTTAAGCCTTTGCTTCATGCTCTCGTACTTGAGCGACGTTGGTTGTGACTTCAGAGTTTCCGACTCCTGTACTTTTGCGGAAGCGCAAAAGGAGCACCTACAAGCCTGAAGATTGGCATTTTGCACACAGCTGGTGCTAAATCTCGGTTCCAAGTTGCCAGGAAAGCCTCGCATCTCATTCGTACAAATAATCTCACAGACTAAAGTCGTTCTGGGCTCACCCTTGTAGATCCACCGTTGTTGTTTAACCCTCGTAACCCCGGCTGAGAGCCTGGAGCCGAACGCAATAGGAGGTCGATAATTGCTTCAATCAACTTGCGCCGGGGTTGATCGTAGGGCGATAATTTTCTGTTGGGTTCCTCGTCAAGCGCAATGTCGCCTCCTTATCCAGTGAATTCGGTTTCCGCGACAGCACAGACCTGCTGTTCATCAAGCCGACGGGATTAGGCCATTGTCCCAGAACTTAGTTCCTCTGCTCTAGTTAGCTCCCTCCACCGGAACATTGCGTACTTAGCCTAACGAATCCAACCACGGGCACCAATTTGATCTGTAGTGCCCAGTAGTGAATACTTACGCCCCTCACTAACGACGACCGAGCCCGTGAGAAACCTGACCGAGCCGCATTCTTCTCGTGCTTCCGAATTTGTCTTCCATCACAGCATCCAAGCTACCCGGCTAGTCGAGCGTGAGATCAGGTCCCTACTCGGCATCGCAATCATTGACATCAATCATCGCGACGAGCAAGCCAACATACTCGCACTTATCGCGCCCCTTCCACTCGTATACGGACCACCCAGGGCTGAACCGGCCTTGAGCGCGACAACTGCGACTCTGAGGACTGCAAGACCCTCTCACCCGCGACGAAGCTCACTACTAGAAGTCGAGCTCCGACTCCGGGACATATCACGATCAAGTCTCGAGTCACAGTCATACAAACTTAACGAAAGATACATGCGCACCCACCCGCAAAGTCGTGCGGCTGACCAGTCGCGGTTTGCGGTGCGCTGACCGTGAAGAAGGAAATGAGTACCCTCCTGCAGATGCGGAATCTTTTCGAGTCACCCTTCGATCAGAGACGAACCATAGCAACGCACACCGGATCTCCTCAATCCGAGCACACTCTGACCATCTCCCCTTCCGCGAGCATGGGCCCGCCCTCCAACAATAGCCCCGAAGTCGAGCAACGCATGGACGGTATCAACGGGAACAGCCCGCAACAATCAAGAGGGCATGAGCACGTGGGCGCTGCCGCTGTGGGCGCGGCGCAAGGCCCCAAGGTCGTGCAGACGGCTTTTATCCACAAATTGTACAGCATGCTGGAAGACAAAAGCATTGAACACTTGATATCGTGGTCCAACAACGGAGACAGCTTTGTCATGTCGCCATCCAATGAATTCTCCAAAGTTCTGGCGCAGTACTTCAAACACACCAACATCTCCTCTTTCGTGCGCCAACTGAACATGTACGGATTTCATAAAGTCAGCGATGTCTTCCACACTGGATCGTCTGAGTCTGCACTGTGGGAGTTCAAGCATGGAAATGGCAACTTCAAGAAGGGCGATCTGCTAGGGCTCAGAGAAATCAAGAGGAGGGCTTCGCGACATACACTCATTCATAGGGATTCGTTTGCGAACCCTCCGCCAAAGCACGGATCATCACAGCCAGGCACTCCAGCTGAGCCAATCTCAGACCCGGATCAAAGGCTAGCCTATCTAGAAGCCATGTTGCATGACGCCTTCTCAAGGCTGGCAAGGACAGAGGACAGCTACGCTCTTATGACTTCACGTTGCCAAAATTTAACGGACAACATAGGGAAATGCCATCACTGGATCCGGCAACTATCACAGACCATGCATGCTGCTCTGCCGCCGGACTCAGTGTTGCGAGGAGACCTTGTAAATGTTCAGAAAGAAGTCGAACGACAACAAGAGCTGATCCGAGCTTCGGAAGCAGTGGCAGAAACGACCCCGAACGGGAGTAGACACAGCTTCTATCAAGGCACCGTGTCTGTCGAGCCACCGGTATCACCGCGAGGCTACGCATTTAGTGATTCACGACGCTCTTCCATTCAAATGTCCGAACCACCTCCCCCATTTGGGTCTCGACCGCCAATGCCCCCCATTCCCCCTCAGTTCTCCTCATCATCGCCCCGACGCTTCGGCTCGACAAGCGCGGCGCACACCTCGCCAGGCTTCAGCAAGCCTCCGCTGCCCACTCAAGTACATGTAGGCCAGGCACAGCCTCACCCTCTCTCAAACGTCAGCTCACCTCCACCGAGTCTGGCAAGGCGACACACCTCAGCCGATATACGCGAACACTGGCCGCCCAGCGTTAATCAGAATGGCTCTCCCTTTACTCCAGCGGGAAACTCATTGCATTGGCCACCCTCATCACCTGGGCGAGCACCAGACATGGGCGGAGATACAGCACTTCAAAACCAGCTCGCGAGTTACCAAATCAATGGAGTGCGACGGACGACCGTAACAGCCGCCGATCCTGAGTCGATACCTCCAGTTCACACTACTCTGGCAGCTCCTGCAGGCCTCGGTGTGGGCAATGTGCCATGGGGCATCGGAATTTCAAAATTTCCCAGACCCAACACTGAATTGCACTCCGCACCGGCGACGAGGAGGGGTAGCATGGCTAGCAACGTGCACTCGCTACTAAACCCGGCAGATACCGCAGAGCGGGAGGATGAGGACGACGTTGGGCCTGATGATGTGAGGAAACGGAAGAGAATGGGATAGTTCTGAAAAGGAAGATTGTTCTTGTGGCACTCGTCGCTTAGCAGGCGCTTTCCGATTTAGGTTCGACCTTTGATGGTTCTTTCTGTTCATATGACATTGGTTCTGGGATATGTAGCGAACTCCAAAATTCAGGTGGACGATTGTTTTGCAAATAATACTTGGCATGAAAGAGTGTCTCAATGAAATGACCAGATCAGCCTTCTTCCCTCACGTACTTTGGTTTCTTTTTCTTGCCTCTTTCTGCAAGAAGACAATCGAGGTAGCTGTAGGGTCTTTTCTTCCCTTTTGACGCCGCAGTGGATGGCTGGGCTGTCGACGCATTGCTGTCTGATTGTGGCCTGATCGTGCCCATCCGTGTCGATATTTTCTTGCTGACGCGGCCAGATTGTCCCTTCCCTTCATCTTCACTTTCATCCTCAACTCGCTTTCTCTCATTACGCGGCATGCGCTTAGAAGCGATTAGACCATTTGCACTTCCTTGCTGACGCTTCCTATATGCATCTTGGCTCAGTAGTTGCTTCCTCAGAGCATTATTCGCGCTCATCAACTGCCTGCTCGAGATGTCATCACCCGTGTCGGCTTCCTTTGGAGCGCCAATCCCGGACAATTCATCGTCTCCTTTCATATCCGCAAAAGTGTCCTCGTTCGCCCCTGGACCGTCAGCTTGCTCGTTAATAGAGTCTGCGCCAAGAGATGCCGTTAGCCATGATCTTGCCCTGCTTTTGTTGCTCGCTCGCATGAGCAGGATTTTGCTGGCGAGACCGTCATCTTCATGAGGCATCTTCACGGCTTCCACATTATGACCAAATGCGGGAGAAGTGGCAGTGACAACGCAAAACAGCAAACACTCAAATTCAGATATATAGGTTCGCTCGTAAGGCTGAAGCATTGAGATATTAATGAGGCTAGAAGAACACATGCTCTGTAATTGCCTGAGGCATCAGCCGCAGCTTGAGCTCGGCAGAGCTGACCCGAAACGGGAAGTCGCAGCTCTGGCGCTGTTGCATATGGGAGAACTGCTCACGAGGCAGGGACTCACGTTCACCACCTGACGTTCGCTCTGTACGATACCCGAGTCCATTATGTTCAAGCTAGCAGCACGCAGTAGTTTGGGCAGCGCCCTGAGGGGCGTCAAGGTGCGTGTAGCCGCGACATACAGCCGTCATGAGCAGCAGCTGACTTTGGGTGGTGTAGGACGCTCCGCTGCGAAGCTCGATTGCATACCACCAACAGCAGAGGAGGAACCTATCAATACATGAATACCTCTCTGCCAAGCTGCTTCAATCCGTGAGCCTCGATGTAACGCCTCAGTCAAGCATGATCTAATTTGAGAGCAGTATGGCATTGGTGTGCCGAAAGGTGAAGTCGCAAAGACAGCAGAAGAGGCCGAGGCGATTGCGAAAAGAATTGGTACGAGCTACTCAAGCCTGTAATACGTCTGGGGGGGAGACTGACGACCATAGGAGGAGATGACATGGTCATCAAGGCTCAAGTCCTCGCTGGCGGTCGAGGTAAAGGCACTTTCGACAATGGCCTGAAAGGTGGTGTTAGGGTAATCTACTCGTACGCTGTCCATTTCTACGCAGAGTTTACCAAAAGCTGATATTGTGCCGTACAGACCAACAGAAGCCAAGATGTTCGCAAGCCAGATGATTGGACACAAGCTTATTACCAAGCAGACTGGCGAGCGAGGTCGAATTTGCAACAGCGTATACATCTGCGAGCGCAAATTTGCCCGGCGAGAGTTCTACTTAGCCGTTCTCATGGACCGAGCCACACAGACGCCTGTCATCGTCGCTTCTTCTCAGGGAGGCATGGACATTGAAACTGTTGCGAAGGAACAGCCGGACGCTATCATCACCACGAGAATCGACATCAATCAGGGTGTAACTGACGAGATCGCTCGAAGCATTGCTACGGAGCTGGGCTTCAGTGAGCAGTGCATCGAAGATGCAAAAACTACAATTCAGAAGCTGTATCAAGTCTTCATGGAGAAAGATGCTACACAGATTGAGATCAATCCTCTTTCTGAGACTAGTGACCATCAGGTGCTATGCATGGATGCTAAGCTAGGTTTCGATGACAACGCTGAGTACAGGCAGAAAGAGGTCTTCTCATGGCGAGATACGTCTCAAGAAGACGCCGACGAGGTTAAAGCTGCTGAGTATGGTCATGACGATTTTGTGTAGTGCACTGATACTGACGCTCTCCAGACACGGCCTCAACTTCATTAAATTGGACGGCGACATCGGCTGTCTCGTCAACGGCGCAGGTCTAGCAATGGCGACCATGGACATAATCAAGCTAAACGGTGGCTCACCCGCCAATTTCCTTGACGTCGGCGGTGGCGCTACCCCCGAAGCCATCCGATCCGCCTTTGACCTCATAACCTCAGATCCGAAAGTCACCGCGATATTCGTGAACATCTTCGGCGGCATTGTGCGATGTGACGCTATCGCTCAGGGTTTAATTAACGTTGTGCAACAGATGAACTTAAGACTGCCCATTGTGTGTCGTTTACAAGGCACGAATATGGAGAAGGCGGCTGAGCTGGTGAACAACTCTGGCTTGAAGATTTTCTCCATCACTGATCTTCAAGAGGCTGCTGAAAAGGCTGTTGACTTCTCGAAGATTGTGAAGATGGCGAGGAGCATTGATGTTGGTGTTGAGTTCTCTTTGGGTATTTGAGCGGCGCCCATACTTGTATGTAAGCGATTCCTAGCACAGGAATGACTCCTGCCAATAAACTTTTCATCGCCATATCGTCGCAAGACGTTTTGTTTCAGATAACCTCGTGGGAAACTTTTCCCGGGCCTCGCTGCCTTGCCGCAGCTCCAACGGTCTGTGGAGATCTCCACAAACTTTTGCAAGCTCGAACTCAGCCACCGTCAATATACTGATTACTCATGTCTTCTGACGTTTTTCATCGAATTATATGAAAGCGTCTTATCGTTGTCGATCAGTCAAAAGAAGGTAAGAAACACTCGTAGCGATGCTGTTTGACGCTTGGTTCAATATCAGCTTGCCTAATGTTAAAAACCTACCACTCCGGATGCACATCTATGTTAGGCCCAGGCTCGAAGATACCCGTCGTTTTCGTGTCTGGATTGCGGAGTGAGAGGAAGAAACGTTGGTCGAGGAAGGTCAAGACTGGCTGTAAGACCTGCAAGCAACGCCGAATAAAGTGCGATGAAGCTAAACCTACTTGTGGTAATTGCCAGCGGATGGATCGAGACTGCAGATGGTCCGATCAGATCACTACCACTCTCGTCAATCCGGAGCAACTGAAGTCGACGCCACGGCGCGCAAGTATCAATGTGGCGAGGCGACTTCCATCTCAAGTGGACCTGCTTTTCGGGGACAACAATGACTGGAGATATCTCGAGAAATATCTCAGGCTGACAGCTTGGAAAATTGCAAGATTCAGCAACCCCTATTTTTGGTGTAATCTCATTCCCCAAGCAAGCTGGCAAAATGAAAGTATCAAGCAGGCATTGATTGCTGTCACTGTTGCTTGTGAAGAAACTGCCGACCCAGCTTCAAGAGGTCTCGCTGGGTCCAAAGCCATACACTCCTACAATGAGTCTATCCGAGCGCTCACCACGTATTGCAGGGACAAGTCAGATTCTACAGATGTGGTAATGCTCTGCTGCATGCTCTTTTGGCTCTTTGAGAACCTCAAGAACCGCCCATTAGTTGCTCTAACGCATCTTCGAGCAGCCGTGAATATGCTCTTTGAGCGCAAGATTCAGCCGAGATATCGGGATGACCTTCTCGGAGCGTACATCGAGCCGCTACTACGTGAGAGTCTGGTCTTTGCCTCTACCCGTCTCCCAGACGATGACAGGGACGAAGATGGAAAGCAAGTGTCAGCTGCAATGGGATTGGACGAGTATAGACGTCTACTTGCTGTTCTATCAATGTCTAGAGATGCTCCCATGAAGGACGTCAAGGCCTCCAAAAGATATTTTGCCCGTCTACATGATGCTTTAGATCAACTTCAGCGCATACCACTCACTGCAGACCAACCCAACCACTTAGATCTTGACACCCATCGTGACCTCTACCGAAGCTGGAAGACACGAATGGATGACGATATCGCAACATGGCCTCAAGACTCCGCTCGCCTACTAAGGCTGCACTACGCTCTCGATATGTTAGCGATCGATTTCCAGCAAGTCCAACTCGACGGCTTCGAGGACCCGGCAATGTCTGACACCTGGCGTCCTCGGCTCCTCTGGATCGTCAGTGAAGCACGAGACCTAGCGTCGATCGCCGCCCAAGCATCGGCAGACCCTAAGAAGAAGTTCCTACCTACCACCGTCCCCCTATCTATTATCACTGTGCTGTCGACAATCGCCAGAAATTGCTGTCCCGAGGACGAAGATATCGCCCAGGAGGCACTCTCAGTTTTGGGTCAGTTTGACTTTTTCGAAGGGGTCTGGAGTTCTTATGTGGCCGGAGAAGTGACGAGGTTAATGAGGAAAATTAGTTTAGGGAAGCAGCCGAGGACTAAGAGGGAGCTGGCGATAATGCTTGACTGTGTGCCTGTCGTTGGTCATACCCGGAATGAGTAGAGCGTGTTTGACTTATGTACCAAAAAGTTTTCCGGTTGTCGCACCGGAAGTATAGACGAATTTCAATGGCGCATGAGTCTTTCGCATGGTTTGTGCTGCTTGTGCGGTGCAACGCGAGCTTACCTAATTTTGCTGCGCCGTCTTGGAACAGAACGGTGGTGCATTTCAGAAGCTTCCCACTCCCCAGCATCACCAGGTCTTCTAAGTTGCAACATCTTTACATCCTCTAGCTCATCCCAAGTTTCCGATGATGGACGTGCACACGGCTGCAATGCTCAAATCGTCCAGACCCCGTGATGTGCATCGTGCGCCCGTCTCACCGTCTCTCTAACGGTGATATGACTATCTACACCCCTTACCAGCCATTGAACCAAATGTTTCACCGGTCGCCGAGCCTAGCGATTCACGAAAACATGCCGAGAAACATGTCAAGCGACATGTGCGATTACCGTAATGGCATTGCTTACGTGCGTCAGCAATACGATCTGTTATGGTTGCTGGCTAATCTAGCCTTGGCTTTCTTGAACAAAGGCACTTTGCAAGAATCTAAGCGAAGCGGCGTCCACCCGGATCACGTCCAGGCCTGCCGCAAGGGTAGATATTGACGAAAACGCTCGCGAGTACTCCACGTTCGCCCGAGCAAAAACTCCTTTGGCTGATGCTCTGGTGATGTGGTAATAGCTGGACAACCCAGAAGCACCCAGCCCACCAATGCCGGTTCGACACGAGCACGACTCTCAAGATCTCACGCTATGCGTCTGAATTCCTCATTCACCACGGTGCATTAGAATACCATCGTGAGCTGAAACTACGAAAATGGCGGCTGCAGCAGACCAACAAAGACCATCGCAAACCGAAACCTGGTAATCATGGAAGGGCAAGAGCCGATCCCATAACAGACTCCTTGGTGGGAGGCATACACCAGGCGGACGCTTTGAGTAATCTTTCAGCTTCTGTGCTCACTTGCAATGGTGGTGCTTTACTCACCTGTTGCCGATAAATGTGACAGCTTTGCACCAGGCTGGCAGTTATCTTGCTTGTCAGAAACGCGTGAGTCGAAACTTCTAACACTTCATAAAGCTCCTGCTACTTACCACTCTCTATACACTCAAGAAAAAGCCAATTCTGTCTTGTAGTTACCATATTGCAATCGTCGCCTGCGAACTAATTGCTCGCGACACGCATTAATCTTCGTCACCAACATTGTATCGATCCTGTGCACTCTATCGTTAGACAGCAGCAAAGTATCAAACACCTAGCCTCGTTATGGATATCCTACAATCATGGTTTCGCAATTTGTACGATCACGTCACCTCTCGTTCGCCAACGCCTATTGCGAATATCAACGGCAAGCAGTACGTTAAAGGAACCCAGGACCACCAAGATGTCAGCTACCAGTATGCAACATCGTCGTACAAGAAAGATCACAATATGGACCCGGCAGTTGTGGTGCAGCCAAAAAACAAGGAGGACATCAAGCTCGCCCTTCAATACGCAAGGAAGAAAGGAATTGCTGTCGCCGTTCGTACTGGTGGTCATCAATACAGCGGAGCTTCTTCCACCGGCGGCGACAACATCCAACTGGATCTCGAGAGAACCTTTCAGGGGCCTGAGGACCGCAGGGTAATTGCCACCGGAATCCCAGAAGAGCCGCACGTCTACGCAAGTGTCAGCTGGCCTCTCGGATCTTTCAATGCTTGGCTTACAGAGAGAGGGTCAGAGTCTGTTACGAACATTCTTGATCTATGACTGACAGTGCCATAGTCTCTTTATCCCCCACGGTCAATGCACAGAAGTCCACCTTGGCGGCCACTGCCAAACCGGCGGCTATGGTCAACTAGCCCGCAGTTTCGGTCTTTTCAGCGACCACGTTGTCAAGATCTACATGATCGACTACAAATGCAACGAAGTCGAAGTGACCAAAGACTCAGACCCAGACCTGTTTTGGGCCCTCCTCGGAGGCAGTCCCGGCAACTTCGGCATCATCACCCACCTCGAGCTCCGAGTCTATCGCGACTGCGACTACATTGGCTCTTGCGGCCTAAAAGCTCTCTACCTGTACAACCCCAGAACCCTGAAAAGACTGCTTGATATCCTTGTCAAAATGTCAGACGACCCGACCTTCCCACCAAACTACGACCTCTGCATCAGCGTCCTGAGCAGCTCCTTCAAGCTCGTTGACCTCTGGCCCGAACTCGACGGCCAGATGCGAGAGGACAGACCTGACGTCTACGGCGAGAACGGCATGAACCCGCTTGGGTGGCCGAGGACCATCGTCGTTTACGCTCAGTGGGTGCCGTTGACCAAAGGCGAGAAAATGACTTACAAGCCTGACTTCTTCGATCAGTTCGACCAGGACAAGATTTTCGGCTGGGTCGAGCAAAAAGCTCTGTCGAAGATCACAGGGGATTGGATCTTCCGGAATGTCAGAGAATTTGACTACCCGTATGTCAAGCGTACTTACTCGACCAACTCGATGAATCTCCGGGGTCAGGGCTGGTCACAATGGGTCACTGATCGTATCGACATGATTGTAAAGCCTGAGGCGAACAGATGCTGGATCAGCGCCCAGCTTCAGGTGTACGGCGGTAACCAGTCTCGTTTTCGCCTCAATGCCGACAATGGTACGAGCTTTAGTTGGAGGAAAGATACCACTGTGGCGGCTACGATCGACTGCTTCCACAGGCAGGATAAAAAGCAGACGGCCCTTGACTGGCAGAAAGGGAACGACGAGGAGGGTCTTGGGGAGAATGGAAAGTTTAGCAAGAAGGATCGGCGTGTGCTTTGGGGCAGTTATGGGGACTTCAATTTGGATAATGTGTGGAATACTTACTATGACAGTCGAGCGAAATACGAGAAGTTGGGGAAGGTGAGGAAGAGGATGGATCCGGATGGACTGTTTACGCCTAATACTTTCTGTGTGAAGAGGGCTGAGTAAGCGATGGGCTTGCGTTTTGGTTAAGGCTTGATGAGGCAGAGTCTGCTACCTGAACACGGTTTTGCAATGACGTTGATGCATGCGAATAAGAAAATAAGCAAACATCTCGCTCCCAGTCCTGGGTTCCATTCGACAGCGTCTTTGAGCAAATGCATCGAAAGCCCCATCTTCCGCACATAGACTACACTTTTTCGTTTTCAATCAGCACTTAATCCGGCCAGGGAAGGGCGAGAATTGCCGCGCTGGGCCTGACTCGCGCTAGAGATCTCCATGCACAATTTCAACCTCATCTGCAAGTAGCCGTCTGCAAACGTCGGTCTTGCACTGCAGTCTCCATTGCGCGTCGACCAGAGAAGTGCATCCAACAAGCGAATCTGGGCCTCAAGTAGATGCGGAAACTCCGTCTGGTCTCAGACGTGCTCGTTGGCGTATTCATTCGTCATCGCATGTCCCCCGCGTGGCGATGTGTCTGTGCCCGCGGCGGACGAGGCATGTCCGGCGCTGAAGCTGAAGCTACGCGTGTCGTCGGGTTTGATCTGTCGGGCGCGGACGAGATGAGTCAAGCTGCGGTGCGTGTGGTTGTGCGCTAGATGACTGTTTGTGCCGATGCTGTGGAGGACTTTGCGATGGTCTATTGGGCGGCTGCGAATGCGGCGGCAGAGTGGAGTCGACGCGGCTTGGTGGACCTGTGTAAGAAAAGTGAGGTTGGGATCGTGACGGCTGGGAAGATTTGGTATGGGGTGGATGTTTGCTCTCTGTAGGGTGGTGTTTGTGCCGGTTTGTGGGGATGATCTGAGTTCGCGTTGGAAATTTGATTACCTTTGTTGAGAGATTGTATCGCGTGCAGCGGTGTTTGACCACGACGCACTCGCGCAGTTGGTGCTGAGAAATTAATGTTGCAGGCTAGGTGGCGGTCAGCGCCATGGTTGTGCTGATGGCACACAAACGCTTGTTAGATTGGTGTGGAGAAGACGGTGCACGCAACGAAGTAATGAATTGGAGTATCGCAGGCTGTCCACTCCAGCGCTGTCTCAATGCCACGGTAGCTTGATTGCTTCAATGAAGCTGCGTCTTAGGGCTGGCACTATCTAGATGGTGTCAATCAGAAGGAATATGAAACTAGATGGCGCTGGTCAGCATTTTAACAAAGTAGACCTCAATGGCAACGAGATCAAGGAAAAGGGACGAGCGCTTGATACATAACGTTGCGTTATTGTGTTCCTTCTAAGACATAGCCGCTGTTATAGCCGGTATCAGCATTTGGGAGCGGGCTTTACTTGGATAACGACGTGACTCAAGCTCCCAGAGGCCAGATCGCAACTTCCTCACTGTGACAGAAAGAGCAAATGAAGTATCGGCCTCAGATACGAGCTCAAGAGCTCTGCTCATGATTGTCTCACAATGCGTGCAGAGAATACCGAGTGCTTGTTGACCAGCATGGGTATTCTCGCTCACTTGAGATCTTTTACCTTATCCTCATAGGCCGTTGCTAAACTTTCAGTATCAGAAATGAGGTGCAGAAGGTGGATAGAAGAAGTGACGTGCATCAACATAAGGCTTTCGATTTTTAAGCAGACTTTGCCGACCATGTAGCGAGAGACGCTTTCAACCAATGTTGAGCGAAGAAGGCCAAGATGGCGTGCTAATGCTACGAGCCAAGGTTCTTTAAGCCTTGTTCAGATCGATTCAATCATAGCAAATGGGGCTGGATGGGCCTGTTGGAGCCAAGATATTTGCAGAAAGAGTTGCCGGCCTGCATTTTGTTATCCTTGCTGTATTGTGGTATTCCTCAATAAGGCCGTAATTGCATTGGCTGCATCCTCTGTTGGATGATGAACATGTGGAGCAGAGGTATCTCTCAGGCTTGTACTCTGACACGCTGTCTTTCTGAACTCCCACGCGGTGACTCTTCAACGAGATGCGTCCATTTGGTCAGTGTAGTCAGTGATCGGAGCATCTGGAAGTCTGAAGACCGTTACAGTCAGGCCGCACTTGTCCAGGCGGCCATCTTCCTTTGTGCTCTGCCACATTTTGCTTTTCCATCACACCTACTGGGTAATTCATGACTCTGCTCGAGCCGATGGAGCTTCACCGCAAGTCGCCCCCTCCCCGGATGTTTGGAGACCTGTACGTCCTTCAGCGCCAGGTTTTTGATATATGGCATCTGCCATTTTAGCCACTTTGGCCATCTCGTCGACATCGTGAACCCTTACAATGTGAGCACCTCCTGCCACAGCAGCCGTAACGCAGGCGGCCGTGCCCCAAACCCTTGCCTCTGCTTCCTGAACGCCAGTGATCTTCCCAACAAATCCTTTTCGACTTGTGCCAACGAGCCAAGGGATACCATGTAGCATTTCGTATTGCCGATAGACGAGCTGTTTCACCCCTGCGTTAAGAAGAATCAAATTATGCTGCATGTCCTTCGCAAAGCCAATCCCAGGGTCAAGAATAATGCGCCAGGGTGCAATGCCGGCATTCAGCGCATCGTGCACGCTGTGCGCAAGTTCCCGTGCTACTCCGTTGACGACGCCTTCGGGACCATAATCCCTGTTCTTGGGATGGCTCATTGTCTGAGGAGTGCCGCGCATGTGCATGAGAATGATGGTCTTCCTATACTTGCCCACTGTTTCCAGCATGTTTTTGTCGAGCTTACCAGCGGAGATATCGTTGACGATATCAACCAGATTCTCCTTCATGCAGGCTTCAGCGACAGAAGCGTAAAACGTGTCTAGGGAGACGGCGACGTGGCCTTCGGCCACTTCAGGAATCTTCCGAATCGCACGGAGGGCAGGAAGAACTCGAGAAAGCTCCTCATCGGCAGGCACCAACGTTGCATTAGGTCGGGTAGATTGACCACCCACATCAAGAATTGTGGCACCCAAGGCGATGTGGGCCTGTGCTGTAGTGACGACTGTGTCGACATCGTCGGCGGATAGCTTGCCGCCATCGGAGAAGGAGTCTGGTGTGATGTTCAGAATTGACATGATTCGGGTTGATTGTGGTTGCAAAATCGTGCTCAGGGGTGTCTGGCTTTTGCCGAGAGGAATAAAGTTATAGAGAACATTCTTCCTGCTGCGAACTTTGGAGAATGCTTCCCGGAGCTCAGGCCAGGATGAGGCTGGTTGATCACCGAGGGATGGAGACGGCGGTATTCTCTCCGTGCTCGGCAGGACACTATCATGTTTCAGTGAACGACGAAATCGCGTAGCTTCGGTACATCAGCTTACTCATTGAGAGGCCGCAAGACGAATTCGCGCTCCATCATTAAAGGGTGAGGAATCGTTAGCCTTTCATGGCTGATCCGATCTTGACCGTAGAGGATAATGTCCAAATCCAATGTCCTAGGTCCTTTATCGAGCTTGCGTATCCGGCCATGATCAGATTCGATTCGCTGTAAGGTGTCGAGCAAGTCAAGCGGCGCAAGATTTGTACGCACAACTGCTACGCCGTTGAGAAATGGAGCCTGATCCTCAACATACATCGGCTTTGTCTCGTAGAGTTTGCTGAGTCCAAGAACCTCGATGCCAGCCGCTCGTAGCGCAGATATGGCATTCTCAATGTGAGCAAGCCGATCGCCCATATTGCTTCCAAAAGCGATGACGGCATTTGCTGACTCGGGGGTCCGGATCTGCATACTGAACTTCCGCGGAGTTACGTCGTTTTTAAGACGTGTGAGATCTGAGGCTCTCCCCGGACTACCTGAGTCACTCATGTTTGTTGTCCCTGGACGACGATGGGTGTGAGATGTTCTCTGTGAGGCCCTTTCGCGAGGTATACCACTTCCAGTACCCTGGCACCGTATAAGAGTAAATGGAGCAATAATTGTCGACGCCAGTCTATCACTTCTCGGGCCGCTTCGAGTAGACAGAGAAGGACTAAAGGACAGATTTGTTACCGGCGTATTCTGGCTTCGCTGGCAAGATGAAGCAACACTATTGTAGCTCCTGAAGTGATGACTAGTCGATGCTGTAGACAGCCGGCCATGATGTAAGGAAGCCAAGGACAGCTTATCAGCGTCAGTGGTGAGTTTCCTTCGCTTGAAGCAGACACAGAGACGCCTTGAGGCTTGTAACGTCGGCGTCATTGACCGAAGCCCAGCGGTAGACTTCAGTGACAATGGCGGTTGATGTAAGACTGGATTAGGGTAGTGATGGACAAGGAAAGGTATCGAATTGTAGCGACAATCAAGCAGATAGTTCAGATTCTCGTGACTCGTTCTGAGGTAGAGCCTCAATGCTCACCACGTCGGTGGATTCAGCCTCGCGCAGAAGCACATGTGCAGCGCAAGTTTAACACGCTAAAAGACGCTAACCTCAAATGGATAGGTCAAGCGACCCTAACTGAGTTACCGAGGCTCTTCGAGTCCCGGCGGCCCCCAGGAAACGCAACAAGGGCCTCCGCAAGACTTTGTTCTTGCATGACCCTCTTTTCGACTTCGATCGATCTTCTGCTACTATAGATCTATCTTCTGGACATTTGCTCGCTCTCCTAACTTGTTGACATCCTTGATTACCATTCAATCTCGCTCTCAACACCAGCGACGCGACCCCTTCTTACGTTGTCAAGATGGCTTCACCGCAACAGATCAAGACCACGGTCACGGATCTTCTCAAGATCAAGCACCCCATACTGCTAGCTGGTATGAATGTTGCAGCAGGCCCAAAGCTAGCAGCAGCAGTCACAAATGCCGGTGGTCTGGGTGTCATTGGTGGCGTAAGTACGCCTCCGGCCCTCCCTCGTCATACATTGATTGAGCTCGCTCTTTCCTATTATCATCACCTTCATCACCACCCGTAGTCAATCATGCCCATGAGGACGACGGTCATTGACAACGATATATAGGTTGGCTATTCTCCCGACATGCTCCGCGAGCAAATTGCCGAGCTCAAGTCATACCTGAACGACAAGTCCGCTCCCTTCGGCGTCGATCTCCTCATCCCACAAGTCGGCGGCAGTGCCCGAAAGACAAACTACGACTACACAAAGGGCAAGCTCGGCGAGCTGATCGACATCATCATCGACAGTGGCGCAAAGCTGTTCGTGTCGGCGGTCGGCGTACCACCAAGAGAGGTCGTTGACAAGCTGCACAAGGTAAGCACCACCAGCCATAGACGCATGCTAGAAATCAAATTAACGTTCTACTCTCCAGAATGGCATCCTCTACATGAACATGATCGGCCACCCCAAACACGTCCAAAAATGCCTCGACCTCAACGTTGACCTCATCTGCGCCCAAGGCGGCGAGGGCGGCGGCCACACCGGCGACGTGCCCACCACCGTCCTCATCCCCGAAGTCGCGCGTCTCTGCGCCAACAAGACCTCCTCATTCACAGGCCAGCCCGTGCAGGTCGTCGCCGCCGGCGGCATCTTCAACGGCCAATCTCTCTCCGCCGCGATGATGCTCGGTGCAGCCGCCGTCTGGGTCGGCACGCGCTTCGTGCTGAGTGAAGAAGCCGGCGCGCCAAAAGCACACCAGGAAGCCGTGCGCACCGCGGGCTTCGACGATAACGTGCGGACCATCATCTTCACCGGGAGGCCGCTGCGGGTGCGCAGTAACGAGTATATCCGCAACTGGGAGGAGAACCGGCAGGCCGAGATCAAGGACTTGACGGCCAAGGGCACTATCCCGGTTGAGCATGATCTGGAGGCTGCGGGTGACGATATCAGCGATGAGATGATGGATCAGGCGCGGCCGTTTTTGATGGGCAAGGTCGCCGCTGTGGTTAATGAGAGGAAGAGTGCGAGGGCCATTATTGATGAGATGGTGAGTGGGGCCGTCGAGTGTATGAGCAGGGGGAGTGCTTGCATTGTGGCGAAGAACAAGCTGTAGACAACGGTTAATGGATCTTGAGAAACGGACCTGTGTGAAGGCGTGATTGACAGCGCCTTTGATTGGCACTTGGGCAAGTAACTCTTCTTGATCTGTGAGCTGTCTCAGTGCTGAAAGTTCCCTTCACATTCTACCAATCTCTCTGCCTTCTGGTACAGTTTTCCACCTTAGCTCGTATTCGCCCAATATTTCATCCTTCACTAGTGTCCAACAACAAGGCTCTGTCATAGATGCCAATTGCCAGGCTAACTGGAATCAGCTCCTTTAGCATTGGCGGTTCTTGCTCCTTCTTATGTTCACGATGCTGCAAGGTTGCCACTGGCTTCAGCTCAAAGCTCATCTGTCAAGCTCGTCTGGCAAGCTCAGTCTTCGAAGCCTGCTTCTACACTGCCGTAATTTTTGTTGTGATACCACAATGAATATTCGATGGTCGCAAAGGAGAACGTGACATGCAACCATGGGTCGCACCACAAATGGACCACTTCGCCAAGCGTATAGCCTCTCAGAAACCGCTGTGGAATGACGCCAAGGTTAACGTTCAGATCTGTGATTCTCTCGACGCCTGCAACCGTCAGATATCGGACAAATTGGAATCAGAGAACCTTGCCATGGCTGCTTGGATACTTGGGAAGAGATCTATCATGCCCATCCCAAGCGTACACTCTGAGGTGGATGGTGGAATCTTTCGAGTTAGTTGAGCACTTGGGCCAGTCGTGGACGTATGGTCGTTGATGAGAATAACCCTCTACGACGGTGGCGCCCTAACACTATTAGTGTTCGAAAATCCTTGACTTGAGAATCAAACCTTTCTCAGGAACCAATTGATTCTCTCAATGTAGAACTTTTGCTCAACCTCGACCCAGAATCTGCCATCGTTAGCTATACCTATACATTGTAAATGATCCTCACTTCTTGTCTTCAGGATCACGCCCGTGAACAAAAGGTCTACTTTCGGTGATACCATAGAATCGCCTCGATTTGCGAGAATAGACTCTTGCAGCCCGAAGCTGAGGTGCGACAATGGGCAATGCGCGGCTCATAGCGCCTCTCACAATCGCTGTCCAACCGTCTGCGGGCTGAAACAACTTGACATTATCCACTCCAGTGATAGGGGGATCCAGACATTGTTTGGCGAATCCGCTCGAACCAAATCCACCGACGAGCACGACACCAGTGATTGATGCGTACTCCTTCTTCACAGCTCGTTGGTATTGCTCACGGATGAGTCTACGGACGATACCGAGCACGTCCTCAAACATCACCCGAATAGTGGCTGCCGGAATAAACATTCTACCTTTCTTCATGTTCAAGCCTCTCTTGCTGTAGTTTGTCGTATTGGACGTTTTAACAACCAAGGACTCATCACCACCATCAAACTGACGCTTGGTGATACGCTCGAAATAATCAACAGCATTGTTCGTATCCTGAGACGTCCAGCCCGGCACCAATTTGGCAAAAGTTTTCTCGAGATGAGTTTTGAATTTTCGATCCAGAAAGACACTGCCGCATCTGTCACCGTCGCCTTCGACCAACTCCTCGACCTGGAGAGGATCGATAGTCTTGATCTTGTACGTGATCAAGTCGACTGTGCCACCGCCAGCGTCACATAGAATGAAGCATTTCCCGGTTTCCAAATCTTCTCGAGGCATTTGCTCGATGGCATGCACCATAGCAGCTTCAGGCTCAGTAATTATCTTGACCTTATTCCCCATGCCAGCCCGTTCAGCACAAAACCGTGTGGCCTTTTTGGCCTCATCAGACCAAATGGCTGGCACCGTGATGATGTACTCCGCAGGCATCGTTTCGAAGGTGCCCAAGCCCATTGTCTTGTCCACGTCTTTTTCTAGCCACTTATGCATTTCTCTCAGGAAGTCTATAGACAGTTTGGTCGCTGTATATCGCTGATTCATTGGTAGGCTTGTAGGGTCCTTAAACATTTGAGCCATACCTGCATGGTTTGGCTTTCTGGATTTGTCGAGATAGAGTTTGAATTCCTGGTAGCGTTGCTCGCTGCCATCGATTTCAAAGCCCCACGCCTTGACTTTGTGGTCCTCGTCATAGGAGATTCTTGTGGGCACTTTCTCTGAGGACTTCAATGTGCCATCTCTCAGCGGCCAGGTATTGACTACGTGCTGTACATGAAGCTATCGCTCTTGTCAGTGACGTAGGTTGAGGCGTGCCATTGAACTTGCATTGTTCGAGAAAACCCAGCAGAGACCCGAGAAGGTGGTACCAAAATCGATAGCCACAATAAGCAAGACTCTTCCGTCGTCTTCTCCAGTAGCCAAGTCGGCCATTGGTGCCAGTAACTTGCAGTTGAAGTAAGGGCTGCTCTCAACCAATCTAACGAAGTGCTTGGGGCGTCGTGAGCTGTGCTATGATTTGCTCAAGTCAGTTGATAAAGAGGTGTAAGTAGCGAATCTGCAGATGCGAGGAAGCCGCGAGTGAAAATTCAAGTTTGTCAAAATGGCAGGTGAAGACACCAAGTCTTCACCTCGCCATTCGAGGTACTTGACATCATTGGAAGACCACATCTGGATTTCATTCTCCAGTTTGCCCACCTGTTGCGCCTGGTCGAAAAAAATAAATCACAATCGTCAGCATGGACACCTATGCAAACTCTCAGCCAGGTCAGCAAGTTGGAAAGCCGTCGTGGTCTATCGTCGCAAGACGAAGTATGCCACAGGTGACACATCACTTCCTATATGGTTGCGTTTTCGCTGACGGTCTATAACAGGCACAGCCGACACCAAAGACTGAATCAGCTCAGTCCGAAGAGGCTGGCGTAACTTCTGCACATTCGACTGAAGAAATCCAACAACTTCAGACTTTGCTCGACAGCGAGCGAAAGCGGAACAAAGCCACTTCGAGAAAGCAGGCCGAGGAGAACCGAAAATTGCAATACGAGATTGCAAAGCTTCATAAGACGCTCGACGAGACGCGCTCAAAGCTTGTGCTCCTGTTGCCAAAGCAAGATCTGCCTGACGACCAGATTAAGCGAGCTTTTGAGGATCTCTGTCTGAACATCGAGAACTGGGTCGACGTCGAATGCGGCGAACTTCACGATCTTCGAAGTCGAGCCGAAACCAACCACTGGAATGAGCAGGAGTGGGAGGTCTTAATCAGACACATCGTCAGGGATGATCTCAGGCTTGCTGAACAGCATCCCGAAGTCAGCTCTTATGTTCTCATGAATGCAATCTTCAGCTTCCTGTACGAATTGTGTCTCAATGAAGAGCGATGGGTTTTAGGCATGAGCCGTGAAGAAGAAGCATTTTTGACCAAAATCGCAAGCAATGTTGGAATGAACGGGCCTTCGGGGTCTGGTGGGTGACAGCTCCACCGATTGCGACCTTAGCTAATTGTTGCAGAAGTTTTGGCACAGAGAAGATGGCGAAGTGAGGCCTATTCAGCCCTGAAATGTCTGCCAAATCACCACGATTCCTTTGATAGAGCAAAATCGATAGCTGCCTGTGAACTCTCCGGGTTCCTCAGACACTTCACGAATTCCAGACGCACATTTGTGAAGATGGGGAGAATCCAAGAAAAGCTGATAGATCCAGCTATCAAGCTGGCTAGTATGCTGAAGACTTCAATGGATCAATACACCCTCAGCTTTCCTGTCAGCTCATCAAGCAAGGACAACTTTGTGGGCAGGAAGCATGTAGACAACTACCGATACATTGACTCAGAATCAGGCCTCGAGCTCGAAAGCGATCAGATAGAAGAGAGAGGACCATGCTTGGGAAGGCTCAGGCTCTGTGTATTTCCTGAGCTAAGGAAGGTGCTTGAGAACAGAGGGAAGATGCAGCTAGCCAAGGCCTTGATAGTTCTGGAGAGGGTAACATAAGATGGTGACAGCTCATGGAAGACGGTGGCGAAGATCCAAATGGATGCGACTGCTGCGAGATACCAATATCACTTTTAGTCCCTGCGATGAGCGTCTGGTCATCGCAGAGAAGGCGAAGTGGTGGCACCGCTTAGTAATACACAGACTACTGTCACAGACCTAGCGCCAGCACGTAGCCTGCCAAGTGTTCGTGAAATTTGGTGTTTGTCGAGTTTGTCACTCAATCGAAGTCATTTGCGACATAATTACTTGACTGCGTGGTCGCCATCTCCGCCCTACATACTCTCCAATTGAAAGCTCAACACTTTTGCAAGAACCCAGACCATTCAATTTATCAGATCCTCGTTACTAATATTTGGAACAAGATGTCCAAAGTCGCAGGGTAAGCACACGCATCGACAGGCGCATTTTGGAGCCTTGGTGTCCTTCAAAATGTACAACGCACTGACCTTCACCCAGCCGCGAGTGGGCCGAAGATGTTTCAGACAACGAAGCCAACGATCCGTCCTCCCTGCCAGCCCCTGTCACGACGATCAACAAAGACGGCACAAAGACCACCACCAGCTACAAAATCGACGACAATGGCCGTCGCGTGAAAGTGACCCGCAAAACCCGCACAACCGTCCACCGGGAGAAGGTAAACCCAGAAGTCGCCGAACGACGGACATGGGCCAAATTCGGGCTCGAGAAAGGCAAGTCGAAAGGTCCACAGCCCGACACCACGAGTGTGGGCGAGAATATTGTGTTCAGGCCCAGCCGAGATTGGAAGGCTGTGCAGGCGGCGGAAGCGAAGGAGGGTGGTGGGAAAGCCGAGGAGAAATCTCTAAAGGAGCAGTTGAGGGACAAGAAGGTCAAGTGCCGTATTTGTCAGGGTGAACATTTCACGGCGAGGTGTCCGTATAAGGATACCATGGCGCCGGTGGGAGACGGGGAGCCGGCGGCTGATCCGATGGCGGAGGAAGGAGATGCGCCGAAGGCCGGTGGGCTGGGGACTGGGAGTGGTGGGTATGTGCCGCCTCATTTGCGGAGAGGTGCGAACGCTGGAGGTGGTGAGAAGATGGGTGGCAAATATGAGAGGGATGATCTTGCAACTCTGAGAGTCACAAACGTGAGTTTTGATTTGGAATCGAAGCCAGGTAGGAAGATGCTGACATTTTGCTAGGTCTCAGAATTGGCGGAAGAGCAAGAACTCCGAGACATGTTCGAAAGATTCGGGCGGGTTACGAGGGTCTTCCTTGCGAAGGACAGAGAGACTGGTCGAGCCAAAGGCTTTGCGTTTATCAGCTTCGTTGACCGAGCAGAGGCTGCTCGTGCTTGCGAGAGGATGGATGGTCATGGATACAGGCATTTGATCTTGCGAGTTGAGTTCGCTAAGCGAGCCAACTAACCTATCCTCTAAATGACGCAAAACACACACCATGAGCGTTGTGCAGGCGCTCCGTAGAGTGCTAAGCAAGAGGTGCGAGCGTTTCATGGTACATGGATGGATACGAACGATCAATGAGATATGTGGTGGTTATTACGATCATCTTTCGCATCCCCACACATCAAGGCTGCATCTATGAGCGAGCAATGGTGCTGAGAATCAGCGTCCCCTTCGCTCTCCTGGACTTTTCTTACAAGTTTTGCTGCCGAACAGCTAGAAGGTAGGGAAGCAAGATCTCCGAGTCTTACTCTGTCTCAATATCTTCGAGAAGCCCCTTCCTACTGGCGCAAGGAACAGCTTGCGTATGCGTGCCCATCTATAAAGACCATGCCAGTTGTTAAGGTAATAGCAGTCTGCCTATGCACGAAACTGTGACACAATGCTCGAAAACCCTCAAATGTTTGTTCTAATACTAGCTGTTGGAATAGAAGTGATCAGAAGCAATACCTTTTGAAACTGCGGGTCCGCTTGGGCGATGTGGATGCCTGTGGTTGCTGTCTGATACATGAAAATCATGGTATACAACGCCAGCCATCGATTTATGCACCCGACGTACGTATCGCTCCATGACAAGCCGTAGACGGTGGGGCAAGTGAGCAGCGGCAGAGGCAGCACGAACCATGATCATAGGTAAAGAAGGCGACGCTCTCGACGGACGGCAGTGGCATGGTCATGGACCAAACATATCGGTGCAATGCGAATCGACCGTATGACAAGGAGCTTTCATGATTTGGAAGCAAGCCTCAGTCAAGTAGAAGAATCCGATTCCGCTGAAATGCATCGTTCGTAGGGAGACCCGTCCAGCGGCCCATCCATGACGAGAGGGCTGACATACAGAAGCGACTCTGGATCGAAAGCGGAAGTGGTTCCTTCTTCCGCGAAAATCACCACAGCGCTTGGGTCGCTTAACCGCCAGTAGGAGCTCAGCCCGGCGACGATGGAGGATTGTTCTCGACGGATGGCCAAACATGCGCAGGAAATTGCTTCGATTGACGATCGATGTGTCAAAAGTGACTGATGCTGGCGCTGATGCCTGTTTCAACGTGGCCTTCAAAGCTGTCACGCCCATCAGAAGGTAGCATCAACGTCCTCTTACAGACCCAACCTTCAATCTTAGCCCCGGAAGAATGAGAAGCCAAGAATTCTGACACAAGACAAGGTGAGAGTGGTGCTCACACTTGGTTTTCCTTGTATTTCGAGGATAGACGATCAGGCAATACATGAATGCAAGGGGTGATTGATCTTCGTGCACAAAAGGCGCAATATACGAGATCCGTATGGAGCAAAGCCTTCCAGATTATGCAAGTAGCCGGACTTAGTCGCTCAGCTTTGCCTGCGTTACGTCCACGACTCCGCGAAGGCTTCAGCATACGGTGACGCCTTTCATCGGGCCTGCAACGCTGCCGCTCGCTCATTAACGTTAGTTTACAACAGTGGGTGTTTTGTAGCACGATGCCGACCACTCTTTGGCTACGCTGGCGTTCAGATTGACGAGGGCAATGCTTGGACAATGCCAGAAGTTCTTTACAGCCGTTAACATTTCCACAAAGATCCCGAGGTTTTCCAGGATTTGGAATGCAGCACTAATAGTGCAGAAATCGATCATTGTGCTTGTGCAAGGGTGTGATGGTGAGAACTGTTGGCCTGTGCTCGTCTGTTCTCGGCCACGGCCTTGCTCAGTTTGGGTGTCTTTTACCCCATTTTAGGTTCCATGTTCAACTTGCCACTTTCGCTATGGCTTCGTCAATCCTGGAAATCAAGCCTATGCACGTAGCCTGTGGCTCTGGCCACTGACACTGCAAGGTAGTATTCATGAGTCCACAGAAAGCTCCGCTATTGACGGACCCCAAACAACGTTATCAAATCTTAAGGTGAAGGAGCAGCCGGCTCGAAAGCCAAACAGACACTTCGAACGCAACATTAAGAGGCAACCGCTTGAATCACGATACTATAATTACCACTTCACGTAGTATAGCCATAGACCTAGAAGCACGATGGAGCGAAGCGTCCAGAGTCCAGGGTTTGATGAAATCTTTTGCAGAATGCAAAGGACGTTTTGCGTTTTGACGATGCCTTTGCACGGCCTTCTTATTCAGAGCTCGAATGACTGAGCGTATTCGCAGTTGGATTTGAAGCGCATTGCATAGATACCCAAATCGTTAGCAGGGATGCAAACTAGAAGTTAGCAATGTACAAAATGATACTCCTTAAAGTTGCAGTCGTCGTGATCATGACGTCGAACCCCACTTCGCTGGATTTGTGTCGCTCCTGCAGCAAGCCTTTCTTTGCCTCTATTGACCTTTAATCTATCCACTTCCACACGCACGCTCGTCTTTATCATCAAATCCTGATCTCTACACGGTTTGCCAGGCTGTTCCACACCTCCTCCCCAAGAATCAAATACGTCCATCCTTTGCGTTATGCGACCTCAGCTATACGAGCTGTGCTTTAGTCAGCGCTTCCACTTGGACCTTGGTTGCCGTCTCGCTCGAGATCTCTGGCTCAAGATCTTCACAAGCGTGACGTACTTGCAGTTGGCGATGGAATGGCCCGTTACCTCGCTACACATCCAATCAGCACTCACTGTTGCACTTCGTCCGTCCTGCTCAGGATCCGATGGTCGCCTTTCGACTGGGTGGCTGCAGTCGCGAGCCATTGTCGGAACTTGTCGACTTCAGGGCTAACCCAAGAACAAATTGCATGAGACATTGCTGAGACGCTTTTCGGGCGGAATGGCGAAGGGCTGATGACTTGCACACGTGTCCGGTCAACAAACGAATGTCTCCAATCTTGCATTGTTAGGACCCTGGCTGCCATGGGATTTGTGTGTTGTCTGCAAAAGACCTTGACGTGGCTCTCTGTACGGTCCACTCCTATCGCCCCAGCACCCGAATATTCTTCATTGGTTGGTCGTGAAAATGACTGATCTCCTGTTTCGCTCCCCTGTTCTTACCAAATTTAGCGTACGCCCGCCTTGAGCGCTGGAAACCTTCACAAGGCCGCAGGGCGTTTCATTGTCTTGCTGCCAGTCTCAAAGGGGCTACCAATTCGAAGGTCTGTTAAGCAAGTGTGAGCTATTCCAAGAAGAGATTTTTCGTCCTCACAGGGCAAGATCGATAATCAGGCACGTGTCCCAACCTCCCATAAGGAACGTGAACATGTCGAAGCGAGCACGTTGCATATCGAGCCAGCTTCACCAACTGGATTGCCTTTCAACCTCGACGAGACGAGCTGGGATTGTGCTCTTCCAAAAGACTTCAACGCAGAAACGCCTGATATGGATCGCCACCGTGGGCCTGAAAGAGGCTTCAGTGTTCAATCTGAATCAGAAAACAGTCAAATTATTGCCTGCCCCATAGCAATCTTTGGCGCTTTTTGGATGGATTTCTTTTTGAATGGCTACCTGCATATAGCTCGAGACGATTCCAAGGTCGAACGTTGCATCGTGGAAACTCATTGGGTATTGTCGTCTGCAGTTGCCCCGTAGATGCTTGATTATGCAACTTCTTTGGCTTTTGCGGTCTCTTTTTGAAACATCTTCAGCCCTAAGATGAGCCTGCTTTCAGCGACGCAGTGGCTCAGCGCATTATGGCCGTTTACGAGCATAGACTGCTCGGCACTCGCCTTGGATCCATGTATTCGATTTCTTGCGGCAGATTCGCTTGTGGGTCGGCTAGGTCATGCATATGCAGGACATTTGAAGGAGATCGTCAATAACGACTATATCCACGCTTGATGTCCACATAAATGGGATTCCGAACCTGTCTTCCGATCCATCGCACAATTCATGGCCATACCAGCGATACTGATAACTCCTTTGAACATTCCTCTCCATAATCACACAGTAGTGCTTCTCGAGAAGAGCGAGGCGCCGTCAGTCGATCTTCTGGGTTCGTCTTCAGAGCATTACTTTCAATCGCGGCTCTAATTTGTGAAGGCTGCTTCAGCCAGGAAGCAGACCGTCAACCATAAACACAACTATCCGTCAGAAACATATTTCATAGGCGCTACAAGAGTAGCAGAACGGACAGGCGCGGCAAGGCACTTGATCAAGTCAAAGTATTGTGTTTCAGGGAGCAGTCATAGACACCCGTCCCTAGATTTGTATGTTTGCCCCTACTGGTTCCTTTAAATTCCCCCTGCTCGAGATTTTGCTGACTTCTATCAGCGATTAAACTTCCTCGTGCAAACGTGGACCAGCTCAAGACTGCCTAATAGGCTATAGTCGTGCATTCGACCTCTGCGACAGGGTGTCATTGGTCGTTGCGAAGGCAAGCTGCGTACGGTGCAAGAGCTGAGAAACTTTGGGAGCAGTGCTTACGCGAGACTGCTTATCATTGTGTGAAGAAGCCCTCATCCTGGTCTGCTCAATATCCGGCATTGCTACAACCTGATTGATGACGGAGCTAGGTACACAATCTCACAATGAATCCAAGTAAGTCTACGCATCCAGCTTTTTCTTCTGATGCGTGAGCTTGTCAGACGACGAAGTTACAAGATTAGAGATTGGTAGTTCCAACAAGGGTAGACGGTTGATCCTAGCGTCGATCGGCTCATCACTGCACCTGAGTCAGTTTCTTCGGCGCCTTGGCCGGAGAGCTGGAAAATGGTGTTCTCGATGCGAAGTGCAAGGGTGATGCCAATTCTGCACAACGCTAACAACACCTGCCAAATCTTCAGCTTTCGAGCAATGTCTCCCATGATGCCCCACCCGAAACCCTCTTTTGATAACGATTCCATGTCAAACGCTGTCATATTACTACAGGGGTCAACCTACTAACCATGTGAACAGCTTTAATTCACAGCTCTTTCCCGATTAACTATCCTCTATCTGGCGACTTCAAGTACCAAAATGCAGGTCGGCACTACTCCAACAGCTCGTTATCCAATGGCGACTATCTTAGACGAAGGAACGGTCTCGCCAATGCATCATTTAGCCAGTCGGTGAACCTCACGGGAACTAACAATGGGATCGATTATAGTGCAAGCCAGCTGCAACAGGATACAACGTAAGTATCTTCACCTTGCCACCTTCGTCTCATCCATCACGGCTGCTCTTCCAACTTACCTCCTATTGGGAAAGCTCAGACTCCACCTGTTAGTCTGCCTGCCTTGAAATTTGGGCGTTGTGACACCTTTGTCGAACCACTGGTATCGGGCCTGAGGAAGCGCTTTAATTCATGCAAGTGTTTAAGCATGACAACCCGTCCATCGTCTTCTCGTGCGTGCTTGTTTCAAATAGGGTAGCAAGATGAGCACCAAGCACGTTGACAGCTTCGTTTCAAAACTAGTGGCAGCACAAGGCTGACAGTTTGCTCCTTAGCTGCAACACGTCGAGCTCAGTTGTCCTAACGCCTCCTCATTCGGGCGACGAATCCTCCTCAGCCACGAACAACCCCTCCTCCTCTTCGTTCCCATACTCGACGTTGCCAAAGGTCGCCGAGGGCCATGCATCAGGCCCTGAATACTATCATACCCCTGGTGCTGTATACTTGCCTCCGAGCTTCCATGGACCAAGCATGATGCATATTGGAGAGCGTCGTAGTGCATCACACGTGTAAGTACTCTTGAACCACGCGATTGATTAATGCAACTGATCGAAACTCTCATGGAACAGACCTGCTCCGCTTTCTCCAACGTACAATTATGGTCCAGTGACCAGCAACAACTTTCCATCCTTCACTTCAATGTCTCGCAGTCTTCCCTACGACAATATTCTTCGGCGAAGTCATGGCAATTACGATACTCTGCGGCCACCTATTCCGTTGGGGTCGTTTTCGACAGGCCTTTCCTACACCTCTATGCAGCCACCACCTCCGTCACGACCGGAAGGACCTCCCTTCGACGACACTCAAATGATTCATTCATTTGTGGGATCTCGAGGTCAAACCCTCAGCGTTGAAATTTTGGCCAGCATCCCGAAGGGATTCTTTCGTGTTGACGAGAAATGGACTTGTTATAGAAGGAACTATTTTAGCGTTTCGTGCGGATTTACGTTTAAAACTCACAGCCAAGATGGCCAGGCGTATCTCCAACGCTATTCTCACTCTGAACAAGTTCAAGGCTACGCTGTCTCGATATCGGCAAAGACGGCGGCAGCGAACAATTCTGAAAGTGAGCTAAGGGGTCTTGTGCAGCACACTCCTAAAAGAGACAAAGCAACAGAGACTGTTCCCACAAGACACGCTATTATTCCCACTCCTTCCCAAGCTCTGAGCAGTGGTCACAGCATTTCACAAAACGGCTTATACTCCACGAGTTCACATCTTGCGACATGCTTGCATTCACCTTTCGATACTCTAGGGCAGCCCTCCCCGCAAACCCCGCAAACCAACTACACATTCGAACGAATTCAATTCCAGAAGGCAACGGCCAACAATGGTAAGAGACGAGCTCAACAACAGTACTTTCACGTTGTCGTCGAGCTTGAGGTGAATGTGGGCCGCCCAGGTGGACCTGATGAGTGGGTTGTGATAGCAACCAAACAGTCTCATCCGATGGTTGTCAGAGGAAGATCGCCAGGACACTACAAAGATACCCGCCGCGAGAGTCAATCCAGTATGGGCCCTGATGCAGGCTCTGGTCATGGCAGTGATACCGCTGCTTCTGGGTTCTCAACACACCCATTTGGGTCCACTCATTCAGCAAGCATCAACGGCGCACTATCCCACTATCGAGCCAGCCACAACTATGGCACTTCTTTCTCGCAGAACCCTCATCGCATGGATGAAGCAGACATTTCTTCTGCTAGCCCAGGATCATCTACTACACTAGGATCATCTCCAACGAAAGGCGACAATTACCACTTATCGTGCACCATGGCTCGAACGACATTGGCCGAGGGTGACTTTGATCGAATAGTTCGAAACCCGGTCCTAGTAAAGCCAAGCTCAGGTAGCATCAGCCACCACCATGCAAAGAACCGAGCTTTTGATGACGACGGTCCTGATTGCACGAATAATTTTTTCCATTCTTCGCTAGAACTAGGCTATCACAATCCTACATTCGACTTTTCTGCAACATCTACCTCACAAGCTCTTCGGGCCTCGTCTTGAGCAATAGCAATCTGCGTACACATAGTGGGTGAGTCAGCAAGAGTAAATGAGAAATCCAAGATATCATCATCAAAGGGCCACGACATACAATCCTACCACCGCACGAATATCACGATCGAAATTAGCGTTTGAGGTATGGTTTGAAGGTCGAGATGCACAGGAATGGCGACCATTTGCGTACTGATTTTCGAGATACCCCATCATGCGATTGGTCTGGGTGCATTCACAAAGCGAGGGAGCAAACTAGGACGATACCCACGTCGTCCTAGCTGCCGGTGGCATTTCTGTTGTTCATTTATATTTGGTTGAGACACTTTCCATTTAGTCTGGATCGAGATGACAGTTTCAGCGACGATAACTTACGCAAAGAAGCCACGAGCCAACTGTTATGTCTCTTGTTTAGACCCAATACACTTAGAAGCTTAAGATACTGCGTTCACTCTGCAGTCTTTTCAAATTTTCATACGGCAGAGGCTAGATGTTTAGCCATTATCACTGCTGATCGCCTTCGTCACAGCACGTCATGTCTCTACTTCCTTGAACGCAGTCATGGATTATACTTGAACCACATCCTCGTTATCTTTTCTGCATTTCGCAGCTCTCGCTTCAAAGAATCTCTGCGGGTTGCTCATTAGCGACGGAAAGATCCTAGTACGGGGGGTTTGTTTTGGCGTTCTCAGCGTCAGACAATTTTTCTTGTGTAGGTTTAACAGGACCTGCGAGCGGCATAGCCAAGTGTGCGGATCCATGACCATATGCTATGCTTATGGTCATATCCTTTGAATCGACCAACCTGAAATGTTGCTGGTCCACCATGGCTGAAACCTACCATCGTCCAATTAGACATAAGAGGAGAACTACAAAGTCTGCGCTTATCCCTTCTGACACCGAGCGATGACCTTCAATAGACACTAAGCACTAATAAATTAACATAGTCAGACACCCGGCAGAGAAATAGCAATAAGCTGAGCAAACCCGGTTGTGGAGCTATTTCTGGAGAGATTTGAATGCAGCAGGAGAAGATGGATTCAGCAAGCGCGAGCAGCAAATACCCAGGCGTTCGCCTAGACGATTCGTCATGCTTATGATGGCTGCTACTCAGAGGCTAGCTGGCATTTGCAATACAGCGGTCGTTTGCAGAAGACAGGATTTCGCCAAGACCGATCGCTCACACAATTCAAGGAATAGTTGCTGGCTGCTTGATCATCACCAGTCGCTTCTACAGTCGTCCAACAGCGGCGCAGCTGCGCCAGGTGCTTACTTATCCTCATCTTTGCTTCATATGACGTCGAATATGACCAGAAGCATTCTACAAGAGTATGTCTGGCGCCTAATATTCCTGTCATTTTAGTTTGCAAGGCGGGCGAAGTGCGGCGCATAATGCGCGGTAGGTCCAGCACGTGGTCGTCTAGCAGCGATGGCGACAGAGCGTAGAGCATTGCTTTGTGTGGTCTGCGCCAAATTTGCTACGCAACGAAGGATGCGACGATGCATTGCGACTAATGCACGGAGACGTCGACCCGTGCATGGTCGCATGCCGAGCAACACAATGAGAGCATGGAGATATCGGAACCTGGAAGGCAAGGGAAGGGAAACTGCCATGTTAGGTTCATTTAAGGGCAAAGAGGCACGATCCACGCGCAACCTAAAGTTTGGCGAAAAGGCACAAAGTCCATACCGAAAGTCTAAGTGACGCCTTTGGAAACTTTACCAAGCCACCATGACTCGAGCAATCACCGATCACGATCCACATCTCATCCGTTGCGAGCGCAGCTAGACGCCGGCGCGTGTGCTAATCTCGGATTTGCCATAATCCAGATGTGCTTTTACAACATCGAACATGAACAGCACCCTGAAACGACCACCCGCCAGGATTTCATGCTTGACAAAAGTGGACCGGAGAATCATGCCACCAATGTATTCAGACAGGGCCTCAAGCAAACGAGTTTCTCGCAATGTTCATGAGATTGGCAACGCTGCGGGGCAAAAGTCTCGTTGTACTAGTAACGGGCTAGCGCGGCTTTACAAACTTGCATGTCAAGTCTGTAGATTACAACGGTCGCACAATCTAGACCTGCTGCAAGATCGATGATAGAGGCCAGTTCCATCCTCCGGTTCTAAGCTATTCAAGTCATGCTTGTCCGATGAGCAGAGGACCACTTCTCCGTTGATAGGAGCTTAACACGGATTCTTCCGTGAGAAGAGCCTGGAACGTCGACCACCACATGGCGCACGCAGAACGCTAAAGATTGAGGCGCTCCGACTTGGGCATCCGTCAATACCAAGGCGCTAGAGACCCGACCTACCGTCAAATGCCCGTTTGATTGTTCACCAATGGGCATAATTTGTGTGTCGAACGGCTCTGCTTATGGCCAACACGAATTAACTATCTGCAGCTGCAAGCGTGAGACTTGCGCAACTACCAATAGCCACCTCAATATCGCAGTTTTCGGAAATTTGAGTTCCGAAGCCGTCCGGTAACCTAGCTAGCTCAGGTTCTTCGATCCGTGCGGTTCCTACCGCCGGGCTTATAACTCAAGCTTTGCGTCAGGCTAGTGCTTAATGAGCCTGTCACACAAGTCTCGAGCTGCCCGTACAAGGATCTTCTCCGCGTACGACCAGCACATCTGGCAGAAAACAGCGGCGGAGACTGCACTACAGAACTTCACCAGAACATCCGTGCGAAGTTGCCCAGACAAATTATTGACGAAATTGACTTCTTGCCAAACGATAGTCAGAAACGGCAAGAGAAAAAACGTAGTGAGGAGAGGCATGTGCTCCGCATGCGAGAGTCCAGCCTACTTTTACCCTAGGTCCAAATTCGCATCTCTCAACGACTAATCGCCGGAGGGCATGAGACGATCGACACTAGACAATAGACCATAAAATGTTAAGGAGAAAACGGCGACGTTAGCGCTTTGGCTCAAGTCACAGTTGTAACATTGACTGCGTGATAGTGGGACTAGCATCGGCCGTCTGATGACGAGGCTCGTGGATACTCGGCTTGAGACATATGTCTAAGAATGCTTCCGCGGAAGATTGTTGGCAGGAGTGGTCTTCTGCTGGAAAGATACCCTCTAAAACAGGACCATTAGCATGCTGCATTTGCTATTGCTGAGTTTGTCCAATGAGAGATACTAGAGCGAGCTTCTGATCAAGCATAACGTCTATTCTCGAGTCAAGCTCATCACTCTGCAGATTGCTAACCTAATCCTCAACAATTCGGGTTGATGTGAGACTATTTGCTCCAATTACCATCGTAAGCGACGAATTATTGCTGGCAAGGGGGTGAGGAGCAAGGGACAGAGTTTGAGCGCTCGACCGATGGTGCTGGATGCTAAGCTCATCCGAGAGCAAGCTACAATTTCGATATCACAAGACTTCTCCCATCTATCCGTGACACTTTTCTGCACAGCAAAACCTGTTGACGTAGGACATTGTTAAGGCTATCACATCACGTTCAACACCATGCCCATCTGGATCGTGCGTGGCGGAGTTATACAGCAAACAACGTACTGTCCCCTGTAATTGGACTTTTCTTCAAGCATTTGACATATTTTGTCCTTTGTGGCAGGAATTGCAGCACTCAGCCGAGCTAGGTCCTTTAGTTGGCCTATCTTCATGTGCATCAACAGAGCAGAGAGAGCAGCGAGCAGGAAATCGCAGGGCATCAAGTCGTCCGGGATCGCACTAAGACTCTCGCGTCTAAGCCCTAAGCGAAAGTCTACACCGAAACCGAGCCTTAGTCTTCGTTCCTTGAAACCTTCTCAAAAGTCACATCACATTTCCGTAGCTCCTTTATTTGTCTTAGGCTCTTTCTGGTCGTCAGAGATGATCATCAGGTTCTCAGTATCTCACGGCATTAAAGACACTCTCAGATCATGTAACCTAGAATGAATGATCCTCAAGATTGTGTGTTGTAATAGACGGGCACGGAATCTTTTGCGAATTCAACGTCAATTTATCACGCCTCCCGGGTCTCAAAAATTGAGAGAAACGCTTGACCAAAGATTTCTTTGTCTGCTAATTTCAAGCATGTTTCTTTCAAGTCTCCCGAGACGTAATATGCTGGATACAGGATCAACAACCCATTCATGTGATGACTTGAGCGACCAATATGCAAACAGATCTATGGAAAACCCAGTAATTAATTATTGGCCCATTGCCATCATGAGTTGGTCAGCCACGTTCCCGAGGACATTATCTACTTAAAATATCCAAAAGAACATTTCGTGGTTGGCTGTGGTGAATGGGAGCTTCTGTGTTACGACCCAATCCCAATCAAGCTTGGGAATATCAATTGACACTCGTGTCGCTGCGATTCCAAGAAGAGCGGATATCAAAGAGTTTGTCATGTTAGGACGTGACATGGCAAGCACGAAATAACACTCACAGCTCCTTCTCGTCCTGCTCAACTCCTGATCTGAATACTCCTCTCTGAAACTGGCTCCAGCGCCCCTTCATGCCCTTTGTCTATTGTCCTTTACATTCTTATCGCCAAGACAACTCACAAGACCTGCAGAACTCCTCACCAAAATCCTCCCTCAGAGCCCTGTATCGCTTCTTCAGCCCTTGATAACGTGCAGCCTCCCACGTCCCGCATATTTTCTACTTAATCTACGGCCAGCTTCCATTCCTCGTCCGCCGCCTGCACCGCAAATAAGCGCCCATAATCCGCATTGCTCACACTGAACTCAGCTTTGTTTCCGCTCAAATTTTCGACGGCACCTACGGCTGGACCACTCCTCAAAGACTGATCGATCTTTAAATTGAGCGGTGACCTTTCTGAAGAGCTCATGGCTTCGCCGACGACGGCGCCAATGCCCGGTCACGCGCCTTTTCCTTGCACGAATTTTTCGAACCGAGAGTTTCACAAGCAGTTGGTGATTTTCCTGGAACATCTCGATCTTTGCATATGCGCCTCAAAAAGGAGGCAGAGAGCAGCTTGGTTAAAATGGCTTGGCTTTGACGTACTTGGCGAGTGCTGAATTCATGCACACAACGGAGAGTATCGTCCCCGATCGACTTCGTCCCTGATGGGCTTGTTGACATAGCTGTGGTGATCGAACTCCAGCGCTATGGTCTGCCCAGATTTTTGGAGCCGCTAATACGGAAAAGCATGCAAGGAAAAAGTGGAAACTTGATGGTGTACATAAATCGGCAAGCTGAGAAATGAATGTAAGAAATAGAAACCGATCGCCCTCACGTCGCAACGTGAATGAGCAATGGCAACAAAAAGGGCGACCTAGCGATGGCTTGAGCGTGAGCGGTTTGGAAACGTCGAAGCACGTTTTATAGCTAGATTAACGGTGTTCCAGTTGCTGCTCTTTTCTTTAGCGCAACCTTTCTTGGTTTGCCACAGCCGACATAATGCGGCAGAGCAACGCGTTTGATAACCACTGGGATGGGAGTTCTGGAGCGTCAGCAACCTTGAATTGCTGACTACGTTCTGCTAGGGAATACCCGGCTGGCGTCGCTCGCACCCGAACAGGCTGGTGCGGAAGACTGTGGCAGTCGGGGTCATGATTAATGCCGACGACGACGACGACGCAAATTACCATTTTGCGGCTCTTCAATTGAGATTAGATTGGGTGACGACTACGAGTGTCTGCCTAATCGACGCTTGGATAAAGGCAAAGAGGGGTTTTCAAAGACAATTTTCGAGCCATCTAATATTGGTTTGTGGTCTCGTTTAGGCCGGAACTATCTCAGCTTTTGATCTTCCTTTTTCCGTCTAGCTTTGCACTTTGATGTTGTACCAGTCACTGAGGATTGCCCTGCGTCTGCTGACTCGCATTTCTGGCCTTGCGGAAGATGAACTGTGCGCCATCTTTGCAATGCTGCTGTGACCATTTGACTTTCGAATTATCTGAAGGTAAGGAGGATCGTTTGAAGGAACAGACATCGGGTACTACCCAGGGAACGCAAGAGCTTTAATTTTTGGGTTGAGGAGTGCTTTGCCGCGGAGTGAGTGGCGCCGATGGCGAGAAGAATGATATTCCACGTATATGACCGTCTGCAGCTACGGTAGACAGAGTTAACAGTGGTTGAATGGGGAGAAAAGTGTGGAAGCCTTCGAGAAGATTTCATATCCTTCAGGGACAGGTAGATTCGTGATCATCATCGTTCCATTCGGCATGCTCATAGCTTCGCCGCTATCTATAGTCTCTGTCTCGATCACGCTGACTTCGCGCTATCGCCTCGATAGTGTCTTTCGCGGTGCTGTAGCCTCGACTCTGATATTCATCATCGTGGCCGCCGCCACTGACTCTTGGGCTCCTCCGCTCTTCCCGGCGACTTCTTGGTGCTTCTCTGTATCCATCGTCGTAGTCGTCTCGATCTCGGTGTGTCTCTTCCCGTGGACTTCCACCCAGCCAACCACCGAAAGTGCCAGTCACCCAGTTCCCAGATGTCGTTCTGCGACTCTGACCTTGACCTGGAGCCTGTCGCATGGTCGGCGGAGTAGAGTGCTGGCTAGGATACCCGCTACCGTTCCCACCACTTGCACTGCTCGAGTGGATATCGTCATAGTCGATATTATCGAAGGACATTTGCGATCTTGATTTGGTGAATTCAGCACCCTGACTGCTTGGTGGTCTTTTTGAGGCTGCGGTCTTTGAGTCGCCGTACGCTAGGTCTAGCGATTGCTGCTCCTTGTCTAGAGCTTTGAGCATGGCGGTCAGTCTATCGCGCTGAGTAGTGATAAAGGAGGACTTTTGATCCGAGGGCATAGCAGTCAGATTCGTTAGGAAGGAGTCGGGGATACTGGCGGCTTGAGCGGATGCTGGGATTGAGCGAGAAGAGCCGGCCGCGGATGATGAAGCTGCTCCAGCGGAGAGAGCTGCGCCAGCCGCAGACGAGAGCATGTTGAGAACACCGCCGGCACCACCAGCGTTAATCGAAGGTGCAGCAGATGTTCGCGCAGCTGGCATGGCAAATCGCGAGAGTAAGTCAGACGCATAACTTGCGTAGCCTTGAGCACCTGGTGGTATCGCGCTGGCAGGATGCGGCTGCGGAGATGCCTGCCCTAGAATCTTCTCGCGAATCCACTCAACCACGATGTTCATGTATCCGAGGCCCATCTGCTCCAGCCGCTGATGTGCTTGGCCAATGAAGTCGTCGATCTGCTGCTCGTGGTGGAGGATGAACGGCTCAAAGTAGGTCAGATAAAGATGTTTTGCACCTTGCGTCTGTGGGAGGACGAGGTAGAGGAGGAAGAAGAGGCGGAACCAAGAGTAGAAGGGCATCCAACCTATGATGAAGAGGGTCCAGGATTCGGCGAGGAGTGTCAGGGTCAGAATGATGAAGTAGATCAGCCATGGTGTTGTTTGTGCTGGGTCACCGAGGCGGAGGGACTTGTAGGAGAGGTAGCACGGGAGGAGGATGGTCGTGGCAGAGCTATGCTGATGGTCAACAAGGAACGATATAGGCGTGGAGGACTTGTTCCTACGCAATGAGGTCTGCAATGATCCCAAACATTGTATCGGTGTAGTACTTTTGACGTCCACGAGGCAGGACCCGATGGACACAAACTTCGAAGACCTAGCTACCACATTGAGGCAAGGAAGCCAAGGAGACAGAAAGTTCAGAAGGAAATGGACAGGGAAGGTAAGAGTATGATCTGTAGCAGAGATTTATGGACAGATTGTACTATTTACTGTTCTACATTGATTCATGCCCGCACATGCTCAATTCCCCAGCTTTTCGGAATCCCACGACACCAGATCCGTAGGCCGTCAGGCTGCCATTGTGAATGCCCGCGGTTGCGAATGGCTGCGGGCAAGCTCCTAGACACCGTCGTCCTTAACGAGGCAAGACTCACGTGCTATGAAATATGATGCTTCATCAATTCACATGACCAGAGCTGGCACCAGTATGTTTACCGCTTGCGGCTAGAGAGGGTATCATTGACGGCTGCCTTTTCAGGCTCCTTTTTTTCGCGCACAATGTAGACGTTCATGTTTAGCCTGACCGACTCAAATGACGATAGAGACTATGAACATGGCCAGACGTGAGGACTGACTCGACTTAAGCACATAAAAGTCGCTTGTCTGAGAACAAGGCGGCGGAGGATGGTAATTTGCGCTCTCAGCAACGAATACGACAGCCAGTGACATTGGCAGTCAGTTGGCGATTCAGCCCAGTTCTACACGTCCTGTATAAGTATCTGACGACAACACCAGTGTTTTGTATGAGCCAGATTTTTTGCCATGCTTAATTTTGCTCCATTGATGTGCCGTGACGATCACTGACTGCTCGCCTTACCTAACCTCAAGCTTCAGCACTATAATCTTACGTGGTGGACAACATGAAGACTTGTTGGCAATTCAAGAAAAAGCGAAACACGGAAACCCCCTGAAACACGAATCCACAGACACAATTCAAGATATCTGACCAGCTTGACAGCACAAAGGTCGAAGTCGTCTCAGCAATTATCAATGATGCTATTGGTTATGGGTTGCAAAAGCTTCGCCAAATCCTCTGCCCCAATCTCCGACAGCAGTGAATGTTATCCATATGATCGGCAGATAGGTCACGCGAATGCCAACTCATATCATTCAAGGAGCACTTCAAGCTCCGACTGTGACCATGGGAATGTGAGAGGCGGGCGGCGGCGACTCACAGAGACTTCGGCGGAAGCCTCAAAAAGTATCCACTATCTTGTCAGCGTTCATAAGACCAGGGAACGCTGACTCATCCGGAGAAATATAGCATTATGGGCGTCGGCCAAATGCATGAAAAGCCCGGAAGTGATAGACCACGCATTTCGAAGTCCAAATGAAATTGGCGAAGTCAATGTCCACGTTTCTGTATCTAATCGATCCTTAAAAAGAGGTGATTAACTGAGTGGAGCCTGGGGCGGATGATTGTTGAGGTCCGCCCGCCTCAACTCAGTCTCAACGGGCCGACCTCGTGACCATCTCAAATAACGCGCATCGTGCCTGACTCAATAATCCATACGGTTTCGGCAACAATTTTAGGATATTAGACGTCGCATGAGCATTCAAACCCTTTTCAACGACCGTATCTGCTTTCTCGAGGCGCAGAGCGGTGTCTTCCCTCTACGACACTAAATCTGGGGATGGATCTACCAAAAATAGAGCAGCTTCCTGTCAACTTGATCGACCTTCTATCCAACCCGATAATTGCCGATAATCTGGTGCAGTATCTACCACTTTCCTCTATCTTTCAGCTGTCACGAACAGCTAGCCATTACCGCGACTGGGTTCTCCACACGCCAAAGGTCTTCAAATACCTGGACCTCTCTCGAGCTAGAGGCGCGTACACGCCACTAATAGCACGCATCGATAATGGTGGCCATTCATGGCGCGCCGAGCGCATGGATGAAAATCTTACCGAGGATGAGTTCTATGCAGGGCCTCTCCGAAGCGTGCTCAATAGGTTGACGCGTCTGCACATACTGCAAGACGTGCAGACACTGGTGCTTGACGGGCTTGCATCAGTTACCCACGACCTAGTGCATGAAGTCACCACAGACGACAGATACAGCGTCAGACTACTGAGCATAAGGCAGTGTCCAAATGTAAATCAAGCTCGGCTGCAACAGCTTCTGACCTATCTCTGCCGACCCTCCAGACCTGAAGGCACGCCTCGGCTACAAGGACTCTACTTTTTCACCAACCCCCAGCATGACTTTGTGCGAGACGGAGTAGCTGGTTCTGCATATGGTATCACGAGCAGTGATGGCGCCACTCTTGGACTCTTACCCTCCGATAAAACAATGGATCATCACGGCAATATTGACCAGTGGTATCTTCCTACCGGCCGAGTTATCTCTGCTGGCGCAAACAGCCGGTCCGCGTGGGAGGAGACGTTGCAAGTCTGCAGTGGCATTATCGCATTTGACGCCGTGCTCTGCAAAGCGATGCACAAACACGTAGCACATTGTCTACACGAAGCGTCGCGTGATTTTCTCGAAACGTCGAAGCCAGGAGTGCCTACCATAGCCACAATGGCGCTTGGCTCTGCCGGCTGCTCAGGCTGTGGGAAGGCTCCAGAAGGGACGCCAATTTGGGGTCAGAGCGACATCACAGACTTCCCTCTTCTCTCACCTCCCCCGTATTCGGGCAAGCTCATCGACGCCGTTCGGCCGCCACCAGCATCGTCTACCGACACAACGCCGCAGCGTTTGATAGTAACATGCAAATGGTGTATCGTTAACCGCCACTGCGACTCCTGCCACAGATGGTGGTGCACTGAATGTTACAGCCCGAAACAAAGCAACAAACTCCGCGACCGCGAAGCCTTGAGTAACGCAGGCCTAGACTACATGCCCTCATTTGAGGAGCTACGAACCACTTTGTCAAGTACTGGAAGCAACTGTGAGAGCATCAAGGTATTTAATGGTTTCTGTGTTGAAAATTGCCTCGTTGGTGAGATGATGGCTGGAGCGGGAAGTAATGGGATGTGGGCTTGACGGAGACGCGTCTGATTTGGACTCAACACGACACCTGAACAGTCCTTTCGGATGTGGACATGAAAAGTGCGCAGACGGTTACACCGCCTATCATCACATCTGACCTGTGTTTATCAGCGCCCGATTCTTTCTTGTTTGATGCTAACGGTTCTCTTTGCCAGGACGATCATCATGATCAAGATCACGATCGCCATCACCACTACCTCCCTGTTCCTGCTGGCGGCTCTGCAGTCACTCGCGAATGTTGGGACTGTGGCCGCGTCTGCGCACAGTGCGCCCAGAAATCAGCTCGGATCTGCAAGCGATGCAATGGCGCGTACTGCGTCTGGCACAATACTGGCTGTGATGAGGAGAATTGCGACTGGTGTCAATTTCGGTCAGGTGAGTAGTGTTTGTGGACAGAGTCGAAGAAGAGACTTACGTGAACAGGCAGCCGGAGACATCTCGCCATCAGCGACGTGGCATCTACAAGCAACAATGTGCCATCGGGTTCGGCGACGAGGCATACGACAACGGTGCTACAATCACGGCATTTAAGAGCACGGATCTAAGTTAATTATGCATCCATTTAGCATTGCACATGGGGGAAAAAATTGGTGACGGCAGGGAACGCTCCTCTCCAGCAGCTGCCAGCGTGAACACACTTCACCAGTCCAGGCGGCGAGCATCTTTAGTTCAGCATCGGATCCAAGGTTGAGAGTCCACGGTGGATAGAATCGCATTAGCGGCACTTAATAAACTCAACTCAGAGATAGATCATATCATAGTAATTTCATCGACTCAATCGATCCTTGAGTTTCAGCTGCTTCTTCGTTTCGTTGATGTACTGGCCACTTTCACACTGTTCTGCTCGTATGGAATACCAACATCTCGCAGTGTCTCTGGGACAGTGGTCATCACTCGATCAAAGCACGCAGCCGATCAAGATCAACGCATTCGTTTCGCGCCTGGACCAAGCAGTGTGATTGACTATCTGTTTGGTGAACCAAGCTAGAAATGGTGTTGGGAACCAGTGATGCTGGAGAAGTGAGAAAGAAAACAGTGATACATTTGCTAAATTTTTGCCAAGCAACATTATTGCATTTTCGCTCAAGGCTTGATGGCATACACCTTGAAAGAGCCTGTACATTTGATTAGTAACCCAACGACGAATTGAACATTCATAGCTAACTTACCAGCCCATTCATTCAAATCGACATCCTTGTATCTCTCGCTGAGAGATTCCATCCCATTGTCCTCCTGCTTTCCTCCATTACAACAAGTTGCCGATTTCTGGCAACAAGCGTTCTCGGCGTTCTCCCCGCAGCAGGAGGATCCTGCTGTTGTAGTGCCATTGTCTGTGCTTGTATAGACGTTCAGATCATGCTTGCTGTCTACAATCAAGATGTCTCGGAATCCGGCTTCGCGCAGATACGCTTCGTACTGGCTGACCTGACTCGCGCCGGCAACGCAGCCAACGTAAAGTGCAATTTCCTGCTTCATTTCGGGAGTGAGGTCTTTCTTGACTAGGATATCGCTAATGGCGACACGACCACCTGGTTTGAGGAGGCGGAACATCTCGTTGAAGGCGAGTTGCTTTTCTGGTTCGGGGACGAGGTTCACAACGCAGTTGCTGATTATGCAGTCGGCCGATGAGTCTGGAAGAGCAATGTCCGTGATCCTAGATTCAACAAATTTGACATTTGTTGCGTTGGCTTTTTCTTTGTTAAGGTTTGCTTTGGCGAGCATATCCTTGGACTGAAGTTAGTTAATGAGCCCAGAACGAGCAAAAACAAGCTACCTTATTCATGTCTACTCCGATCGCCTGGCCCTTTGACCCTACCCGCTTGGCAGCGAGAAATACATCGAAGCCTGCACCGCTGCCAAGGTCGACCACTATTTCTCCCTAGTGAAGGTGATGTTAGCCCTCCCGCATTCGGGAACGCCAGTAAGGATCCAAACGTAGGAACTCACCTCCCTCAATTTGGCGAGAGCCAAAGGGTTGCCGCAACTGAGACCTAGGTTGGCTTCTTGAGGAATACTCGCGAGTTCTTCTCCAGTATACCCGAAGGCTTTAGCTACGGTTTGTCCGTATTGCTCGGCAGTATTGCTTTTCGCAACAGCGCCGTAGCGTTCTTGGACTTGTTGATAGATGTTCTTGGTGTCCATGGTGTATCTGAAATATGACGACTTTGATGCTTTACTTGAAGGTTTTGGGATGAAGGCAATTGCTTGGAACGATTAGATAGTGATTGATGCTGAGCAAAACTAATGGTTGATGAAGGGCTGACCAACCAACTATATACTTCACGTCACATATTGTCAAATACCAGGTGATGTGCCATTCTCGTACCCAGCAGATTCATCGTGCCGCCATCCAGCGATATGTCACTGCCACGCCTGCCAAATTAGTCGCTGATATGTCATGGGAGACATCTAGGCACCTGTTAGGATATTGGAGATGAGTAACTCTACGCACGAATTTGGGAAGGTCGAGCGGAGTTCATAGAGTTTTGCCACTCCGATCGATATGTTATCGCAACGTCTAGGGCCTTGGCAGTTTCGTGGAATTGTAATCAGCCCGTCAGCCGCCGACTCCACTTTGGCAACCCTTGAGTGCGTCTACATCTCTTGACCATTATACCGCTATCCGGCAATATTGGACAGTGACATATCAACCATGGATTCACCTGCATCACAGCCAGGCTTGCTGCGGCTGCCTTCCGATCCATGTAAGATACACCCAAAGACCCCCGCTCATACGCTCACCCGAGTACGGAATAATCAAAGGCGTCACCGGGCGCGTCGACGCGAGTACATCGCTTCGCTAGAGCAGAAGCTTCAGGCATCGGAACAACAGCTCGCGCGAGCTAATGCAGAGATCGTAGCGTTGAGGTCAGAGCAGGCCCTCTGGATGACAGGACGGGCGGCATTTAATGAGCAGCTTCAGAGCTTCGACTGGGTAGTTGATGATCTTGCTGTGCCTTCTGCTGTATCCGGCAGTGAAGCGCAAGCAGTGGCAGACGGTATCAGAAACCTGGATGTGGACGAAAAGCTCTCCCCTCCAGTGCCAATTCAGCAATCCTTTAATGAATTGCCTTCGGCAAGCACGATGGTCTACCATCAGCCTCCAGCCATCACCGCTCTCTCACAGCCCGATCCAATTTCTCCTATCGTTGATTCTGCTACGAAACCACCCATCCAATCAGAAAAACAACTCGAGTACTTTCCGTCTACCTACACACGAAGTTGCTGCTCTGAGTCCATGGTCTCCTCGTCCTCCTTGACATCCAATTCGTCCAGCGAAGGAGACGATCTTGCCTATGTAGCCCAAGAATATTCTGTTCTGCCGCAAACATGCAAAACCACACCCGCTTCGGTCGGAGAGTCAACCACCCTCTGCAGTCAGGCCTACGTCCTCATCGCGCAACAGAATTTTCGTGGATTGGATGAGTATACGATAAGTGGCTGGCTATACCAGAGCTTTCGGCAAGCAAGGAGTCAGAAAGAAGGCTGCAGAGTGGAAAACAAGGCGTTGTTTGAGTTGTTGGATTTTATCAGCAGCATATAAGGGTCTGGCAGGTATTTGTATCGAGCTCAAATCGCACAACTTAACGTCTGTATGATGCTACCGACATGAAAGAAGAACGTTCGCATCTAGTACGCGAATGAGGTCAACGTGAGGACCTTGATAGTTCTGGTATTGGAATCGGATGGACGCCACCGAAATCGCACCCAGAATTTTTATAGATTGTACTGTCTCAACAGCTAATGTGGAGCCGCTTTCAGAGGAGTCAATCGCCAGCTGCAACAACAGCGACAAGCCCCACATCGCAACCGCTACCTATCGCTTACAGGTCTGCCCTATGTCACATCATTCAGCAGAAGAGCTTCAGTCCGTGATCGCTCGTCTAGTCAGACGATTGTGTGGCCAGTACGGCAGAGATTCGACAAATAAGTCGAGACGTTCGACGAATACATTTGGCAACGGTCCAGCAGCCTTAACAGTTTCGTTCTTGGGCAAGCGTCAGGATGAAAGCATTGCGCAAGAAGAAGATGAGTGTGGTCATCGACAGTAGCTGTAAAGTTGTCATAATGCGGCGATTAAGGTGTAGTGGTGTGTTTCAACATTTGCTTAATGAGTGTTGCCGGTCAGCAGGCGACTTCACTATGCTAGGAGAGTTCCTCGAGGCTTCTCGAAAAGGCGGTACTGGGACGAGAATTTCCAGAAGAGCTTTGGCGCACGGCTTTTTGGAAGTGACAGGCGATGAATCATCTCGTTTTGCCCTAGGGTCTTGGAAGCTGAACATTAACTTGCTGTCACTTGAGTGCTGTTTGTAAGCACTGTGTCTGCAAGTGGTTGACGCTCACTGAATCTATCACTGAATAGTGCAAAATGCTCACGCATCACAATCGTAAATTTTACGAATTCCTCCACACAGTCAACCAGACGATCACGGTTCGAGCCAGCCTTCATTCGCGAACCACCCTCCTCACCATCATCAGCATCGAAAAGTTTATAGGCCTGCGGTACAGAAGACTGGTTGGGAATCGTGAACATACGCATCCATCGCCCAAGAATGCGCAGACTGTTTACGCTGTTGAATGACTGTGACCCGCCCGAGACCATGGCGAGTCCCAACGTGCGGCTCTGTGTTGGACGCACCGACCCTGTACTCAACGGGATCCAGTCAATTTGATTCTTGAACACGGCTGTCAAATTGCCATGCTGCTCCGGACTGACCCAGAAGTGACCATCGCTCCAACGGCTCAGGCTACGCAGCTCCTGTACTTTAGGATGATCATGCTGTTCATCGTCCTTGACCGGTAGATCCCGAGGATCGAATACCCGCACATCGCAACCTAATCGAAAGAGAATTCTCGAGATTTCATATGCAAGGAGCTTGGAGTAGGATCTAAATCCAACGGTTAGTGAATGCTGCAGAATCACTGTCAGAGGCTACAAACCTTCTGCGTAAGCTGCCATAAAGAATGAGCACTTTCAGCCTCGAGCCAGTCCTCTGAAGGTCTTCATATGCCATTTTCGTGGCAGTTGCAAGTTCCAACTGACTGACCCAGTCTGTCTCCTGGATGTCATCTGAGAGCAGAAATGGTCGATATGTGTTTCGGATGTCTGGGTCATCCTCTCCTGGCTCAATAGCGAGAGATCGGTAAGCAAATGCAAGGTCTCGTCGAGGCGGCTCTGCAACACGCATGGCTGATACATTGTTGAGGTCTCCTTTTGAAGCTATCACACCGACCTTCTGCGTGGATAGCGCCACATGGCCGTTCATCATCACTTCAAGTGGGGATTCTGAACAGGACATCGTTCCTTGTAACGTGGTGCAGTTGCGCAGACCGCGAGGAATGGAGTGATAGGCCAGGGCTTGTATGTTGGACATGAAAAAGAACGTCAGATCTGGGAAAAATTTGGCATTGTGAACACGACGCTGCGCCAACCCTAAAACCATTATCTTGAGAATCTAAGTCTCGTCTAAGCCATCAAAATAAAAGGAATTGTGGCCATGGGTTTGCTCTTGGCTGAGTGGGCGAACTTTTGATGACACGACTCAGTCCAAAATTGTTTTAAGCTTTCAGGTTGTCATTGAAGAGTTTTGATTGGCTCAGTAAGATCCGATCATCTTGATCCACAAAATCCGGCCTCCTAGAATATAACCACGGTGACATATCGACTTACACTAGGGAACATTGTAAACCAACTGATATGGGCGTGACCATGCAGGGCGTTCAGTCAAGAAGCATAGTCGCATCTTTGGACGGTTTTGTAATAACGTCAATGCTAGGATACTGAAGCTCAGCACGAATACTGCGAAAGAATCTAAATTGCCGCGCATAGTTATGATGCAATTGGCCCGTATTTCCGCCCCACGACAGAGACAAGCTATTTCCACAAGACAGAACTCGGAAATCTCACATGGCCATGGTGACCAAGCTCCTCAAGATGTAAATCGGCCAGATGGCGGATACGGTTGGGTATGCGTGGCTTGCTGCTTTGCAATAAATGGCTTTACGTGGGGTATTGTCGCGGTGCTGTCGAGTTTCCTTAATGGAGTTCACGGCTAACAACCAGCAGTCTTACGGTGTCTTCCTGTCTTACTACCTCTCCCGTGCCACCTTTCCAGGAGCAAGACCTTTAGATTTTGCCTTTGTGGGCGGTCTGAACTTCGGAGCTGCCATGCTCTGCGCACCCATGGTGACTGGCCTGTGCCGACACACGGGAATCAAGCCGCTGATGACTATGGGGGCGTTCATTCTCGGAGGTGCCTTTGTTGCTGCATCTTTTGCAAAGCAAACCTGGCATCTTTACCTCGCACAAGGGGCCCTTGTCGGCGTAGGCGTGGGCTTCGTCTACGTCCCTAGTATCCCAGTACTTTCGCAATGGTTCGAAAGACGCCGAAGCCTCGCTAATGGAATCAGCACAGCCGGCTCAGGAATAGGTGGTCTGATCTTCTCGTTCGGCGCAGGCGCTATGCTACAGAACTGGAGTCTGCCTTGGGCACTGCGCATTATTGGCATTGTGGCTCTAGCCGTCAACTTGGTGGCGACGGCCTTTATACGCGATCGTAATGCAGTGATCAAACCCAAGCAACGCCCTTTCGATGGCGATCTATTCCTGCGACCTGCCGTCCTCTGGCTGCTGGCTTGGTCGTTCGTTAGCATGTTGGGATACATCACGCTGTTGTACTCGCTGTCGGACTTTGCCCTTTCTATCAATCTATCATCTCAACAAGCAGTAGAGGTCACAGCCTTGTTGAACACAGGCACTGCGGTTGGAAGGCCGTTGATTGGAGTGGCAAGTGATCGGTTTGGGCGGTTCAATGTCTCAGCCGGTCTGACCCTCTTCTGTGGTCTGTGCTGTTTTGTTATCTGGATCCCAGCCACTTCATACGGAGTCACTTTGCTCTTCGCCATCATTAGTGGAGCCATTCTTGGAGTCTTCTGGGTGGTCAGCGCTGTCCATTAAACCCCATCATCGAGCTTATTTACTGACTTCTTCAGACGATTGGCCCACTGTGCGTCGAGGTCGCAGGACTGAAGGAGTTACCGTCACTTATGGCTCTTGCGTGGCTTACTATAGTGCTACCAACAACATGTATGCGCTCCTTTCTACACTATTGTGCCAATCTCACCTCTTGTAGTCTCTGAAGCAATCTCTCTTTATTTGAGACGCCCTGGCCGCAGTCGAGAATATCTCTATGCGCAGTGCTTCTGTGGCGCATGTTATGTTTGTGCTAGTGTTTGCTTGTGGATGGCAAGAAGTAGGGTGAAGAGCCAAGCGTCCATCGATCACTAGTAAGTCCCGGCCCTGAATAGCATAGCATGTAGTGTCCCATAGCTGACCTTTCACCACCTTCTACGAATTCCACGATTCAGCGTCATTCTTTCCATCCAGGCACTGAAATTTTGTCCCGTCCAAGCCCATTCAGCTACACCACCTGCTAAATACGTATTACGACAATAATGAATCTAGTTACACCACGATCTTGAAGTAGGCCATCGGATCGGTTGGCAGCAAGGTTCCTATGACCCTTACACGAGCCTGTGTTCCAGCAAATCAGCGCCCGGTCAGGAGAAAGGCCCCTGTCTTCTTTTGGGGAAATCTCACCACAATAACATATCAATATCCAGTATCCCGCGCGCTCTAGCTCGAATTCCAGAGACTCGGTAGGCTATGGCACGTTAGGTCTTTGGGCGGGCAGCTTCATTGACCCATGGTGGTGCCGTTACGAACGTTAGCTGCGCAAAGATTCAAGGATAATCTGGCATCGAGAACGACGCACAATGCGTGGTCGGTAGGGCGTGGTTTGATAGTAGAATAACAACACCTGATTTATTACCGCTAAAGTCGAGCAAGGAAGTCTTATGAGGAGATCGATATCGGCAATTTATTTCGTGGAATAGGGCACGCTTCTGCCGCACAGCTTTATCCGACTTCTCAAGCGGGAGGGATGCTTAAACCGGACAGACGTTGAGCTCATGGTATCATGTTGTAAATATTAGAGAACCGTGATTTGAAATTTTGGGCACAACGTAAGCAAAGAAGTGAAGCAAATTGAATAACACATGAAGCAGGAAGTTTAACGTTGCTCGCGTTCTCGGTGCTAATCTTAGCTTTGTCACTAAGTGAATCTCATCGTTTATGTGGTTTACATCATATCTCAAGCTACATTATTTCTCTATAATATCAACACTCATACGCAATGTACGTAGTTCACCGAATCTTCACGTCTCCTCCAGATTTGCCGAAAATTGATGTTTGCCTCCCAAAGTTGTGCTAGGCATCGAGCACTGCAGATACGTGTTAAGGCTGTGTGCTTACTGCATCAGAGTGCTGCACCATATCGTAGAAGGCCATGGCGCAGTAACAGTAAATCTTGCATTCAGATTGTCAATGATCTTTCGTAATGTAGTCGGGTAAGTGAGTTGCTGATGAAAAGTTCCAAGCCTTTCTCTTAGCAACGCATTTTTAGAAAAATTGTGAACAAACAACTCCTCAGCGAACCTACCGGAATTTTTGCATGACAGAAAGCGAAACGCATCATTTCAGGATATGCCTATTACTGCCCAAGCTCACACAATGTGTTCAGACAATATGAGCTTTGATGTACTTCGACCCGCACGAATTTTCGATCAGCACACGTGCCTGTGGATGGATACAATTTTGTTCGAAATCGAAAGACCCGCAAAATCTCTGGACAGTGGTTCCACACTTCTAAGCTGTGCATACGGCTGTCTTAATGAGAAACGGGTTTGGTTGCGTCTGCTCCGTAGCAAGATCGATGTCGTGCTTCGAAACCTTCGAGGACCGGCCCTGAGCCGACGTCCCGATTCTTGACCCTGTATCATCCACAAAGCACGTAGTGTGATAAATTTGCTGCGAGATAGCAGTACCTACAGGATGGCGCAATATCGTACGACAGCAAGCTTAAATAGGGAGAGGGCTTAAATAGGGCCTGCAGACTTGAGAACATTGATAGCTAGGCTTAGTCCAGCCACAGGAGCAAGTCATCCTCTGCGGTGATCTTCTGTGATTATCGGCATCGGCAAACCCCCGAAGACGACAACGGGATTCCTTGCTTCATAAAACCTCTTATCATCATGACTCCAAGTGCTACCTTTTCCGAGAACGGCATATCTGCGAAAGATCAGAACGTGATCTCTGATAAGAAGTCTTATCCAGCACCTTTGAAGAAGACCGGTGTGCTTGACCGTGGCTTTAGCTTCGAAGAAACCACACCAGTCATAGGCAGAGAATATCCCACGGTCAATATTGTTGACGACCTTCTAAATGCATCCAACGGGGACGAGTTACTTCGAGACCTTGCCATCACAAGTAAGTTGTTTATCCACGCTGTCACCCACAGCATATATTACCCATGTCCTCTTTTCTCTACATGATGTTGTTCAGCTCATGGAACTTTCAACAAAACAGTTTCCGAGCGTGGCGTAGTATTCTTCCGCGCGCAGAACAATCTCTCGAATGAGCTTCAAAAAACCTTTATCCAGAAGCTTGGAGAGCTCACCGGCAAGCCCGCGACATCAACACTTCACATTCATCCGGTCTTGAACAACTCTTCTGAGTTCGGTGTTGGCGATGACCAGGTCTCGACCATATCGTCGCTCCAGCGCAAAAAATTATACCGTGAGGACAAGCCCACCACCCATCGATACGATGCAGCACAATGGCATTCGGATATCCAATTTGAAGCATACCCTGCCGACTATACATCTCTACGCCTGACACAGCTACCCAGCACCGGCGGCGATACTCTTTGGGCGAGTGGGTATGATATTTACGATCGCTTTTCGCCGGCTTACCAAAGGTTCTTTGATGGACTTTCAGCAGTTTTTATAGGTGATGGGTTCCTTAGAGCTGCCAAGGAGGGGCGTACGACGCTGTACACTGAGCCCAGAGGCTCTCCAGATAATGTGGGTGGTGAGCTGACTGCGGTGCATCCCGTTGTGCGAACGAATCCTGTGACAGGCTGGAAAAGCATCTTTGCTCTGGGGAGCTTTCCCAAAGTCATCAATGAATTGACAGAGGACGAGAGCCGAGAACTGATCCAGAAATTTACAAATGTAATTCTGGAGAATCATGACATTCAGGTGAGATTCAAGTGGAGGAACAAGAACGATATCGGTGAGCACCAGACAAAAGCCTATCAGAGGCTAAAGAGGCATGCTGACATTGTTGGTTCTAGCAATCTGGGATAATCGCAGTGTATTTCATTCTGCCACTTTCGACTATGATGGGCTTGGCGAGCGCTTTGGGAACCGAGTCGTGGGTATTGGAGAGAGACCCTACTTTGATCCCAACAGCAAGTCAAAAGCCCAGGCGTTATCTGAGAAAAATGTAACCGCTTGAATGTGCGAGTTATTGGAAGTTTGTGCAATTGCCGCAAGGTCGTCCAAGATCGGCATCCGGCCCCTTATCTTCTGCAGACAGACATGGCCGAGACTCCATAGACTCTGCTTTTAAAGCATAACATGGTATTGACCATCCATGACCAGAAACAGGTTCTGCTTCTTCTCGCTGAATGCGCATATAGATCGTTGGCCTGACCATTTAGTCAACGTAGCGAGGGCGCATCCGGCCAGACTCAAGTGAAGAACTGCATAGATGACACTCCTCACCACCACTAAACCGACCAGAAGCTTCCTTGCAGGTGCTGAAATGAGGTGAATACACAATACCACGTCGACATTGCGTGCTTTAGATAACAAGATATGGTCAAAACTTAGGCCTTGACGGTGGCAAGTTTGCCGACCCTGGTGCAACAACCTGTCGCAAGAAGAAAGCGCAGCCGCTGCACGACTCAGCGGAATCATTCTTTGACTCTATCCGAACTCGTTCGCTTCGCTCAGGCGGTCTAGGCCTTCACAGCGAATCGAACCACTGGGTTTGTTACCGTTGAATGTTTGTCTTCTAAGGCGAGTCCAGACTTCGAGACAAGGTTTCTCATGCTCATATCAGTCGATGAGCTGCTTATCAAAAACGCGTACAGAAACCCTCCATGTTGGCGAAGCAATAACGACGTCTGTGCTGTTGAGATCATGTCACTGTCAACATATCGATAGTAGGTACTTGAGTATTTGCAATTGTGTTGCGCAAACTGCTTCAAGACGATAGTTGTGACCAAATGCGGCCCATGTTGTTGTCCTGCCTCTCTGCTATTGCAAATTCGCGCTTTCAGTGAGCGAAAGCGTCCAATCTCGCAACTGTATCCGTTGACTGTTCTCAAACAATTATCGCCAGGTCCAGAGGACCCTCGCTGACGCATCAGCTAGGAATTGCAACTGATCTTTCCACCGATGGCCTCCAAAGACTTGAGTTCTGGATGATCAGTTAGACTGACTTGCTCGCCGAACTGCGACGACGTGATAGGTCGGATAAGCTAGCGTCAACTACCCCGTAATCTCAGATTTGCCATAAGATCCGGCCGTCACGCCAGAACTTCATATCTTGAATACATTTTGCAAGTTTCTTTCACGATATTGCGTGCTTCAGTCGGAGATGACGGCAAAGAGGCATATTGAGAGGTATGCAGCATTCGGACTTTTGAGCGGCGTCTATTCGTGAGCGATATCGTTGTCTTTGGCTTGGCGATCTTCTAGAAGAGGCTGTTTTGACAGCCAGCGGTTAACTATTAGGCCGTTGAGTATGTCCCCCCCATGCATTAAACGCTTCCATAAAACCGTAGCTAAATCCTCCAAGGGTTAAGAGAATGGAGCTCTGCATGCAAGATCTCGCCACAAGAGTTGGCCCTTCCAATGGCCGACTCGTCAAAACCATTCGTGTGACTCAGAGTAGCGGGCACCATTTCACGCCAGAACAGGGCTCAGAGAGCCATCGCGACATATGATTCGGTTTTATTGTCCAACCCTGGCCAATAAATATCTCTATGTTCGGATCATCGCTCAAGAGCATGGCAAAACCATCACTCCGTGGTATGATTGTGTTATTGAGAGTCAAGAAAGCTCCACATAGCCTGGAACCTTGATCGAGGCCAAACCTTTCATGCCCACGCGCTTAGACCCGATATCGTCTTCGCTCAGACATGGCTGGGACTTATCATGAGTTCTACGATTTGGAGTAAGCTATCAGGATAGCTAGGAGTACGAGCCGCTTCTATATAAGGATGGAACCTGAACGTGCAAAGCGAGACTGGCTACCATCAGGCGAGTCAGATTCTGACACGCGTTCATCATCCAGCATGGACAAGTCTGCAATCATCGAAGCGTCCCTAGGTTCAGATTTCAACAATGACAGGGCTGCTGGGCAGGTAAATTCACCCGCTTGGTGGAAGATTGGCGGAGAGGATTACAGCTATGTCAGCATTGATGGAGACAAAGCTGTGGTGATCGGTTCGTCTTCGTCATCTGAAGAGTCTCTTGATGGCGCAATGGTGAGGAAGAGAAACAGTGTCTTTCAATCTCCAGAAGCCTCAGAGATCTACAAACCTGATCCAAGTTACGAAGGCTTTCATCGCTTTGATCCGTCCTTTGTATGGACTATGGAAGAAGAGAAAGCCTTGGTCAAACGTGTAAGACCTCCTGAAGACTAAATCTCCCTTGCTGACATATTGTACAGCTGGATTGGAGAATTGCCGGTGCCGCGTGTTTGATGTTCTTCGCATTACAACTCGATAGAGGCAATATCGCTCAGGCACTTTCCGATAATATGCTACCCGACCTTGGCCTAACCACGAATGACTACAACAACGGCATGACCATCTTCTTCTGCTCATTTTTGTTTGCTGAGCTGCCGTCCCAGTTGATCTCGAAGAAGCTTGGCCCTGACGTGTGGATTCCAATTCAGATGGTTGCTTGGTCTATCGTCGCTGCGGCTCAAGCAGCATTAACAGGCAGATCCAGCTTCTATATCTGTCGGTTTCTCCTAGGCCTGATCGAAGGGGGTTTTATCCCTGATACTATCTTGTACCTGAGCTACTTCTACAAGAACTCGGAGCTACCAAAACGACTGAGCTGGTTCTGGACTTCATACCAATTCACGCAGATAATAGGTGCTTTTCTGGCATACGGTATTCTGCATCTCCGTGGCAAAGGCAGCTTGAATGAAGGATGGCGATATCTCTTCGCAATTGAGGGAACTTTTACTGGCCTCATTGGTATCTGGACATGGCTATACCTTCCTGCGTCCCCAACACAGACAGCTCGATCTGGCATCAAGGGCTTTTTCCGTCCTAAGCAAGGATGGTTCACCGAACGTGAGGAGACGATCATGGTAATTCGCATCCTGAGAGATGATCCGAATAAGGCCAGCATGCACAACAGACAGGGCCTCAGCTGGAGTCTCTTCAGAAAAGCTCTTACAGATTATGACTTGTGGCCGATATACCTCATAGGGTTGACTTGGTTGATCCCGATGACACCACCACAGGCTTACTTAACACTCACGTGCAAGGCGCTCGGCTTTGATACTTTCCAGACAAACCTTCTCACCATTCCAGCCTACGTCCTGTACATCTTGCAGCTGCTGTTCTGGACTTGGTTTTCCGAGAAGCTGAACCAACGATTTCTCGTCGGCCTGATATCACAAATCTGGTCCCTGCCACTTCTGATCGCACTTGTGACCCTGCCGCCTACTTTCCCGAATTCCAACTGGATTAAGTGGCTTCTCTCCACTCTTCTCGTCGGTCATCCTTATCCGCACGCTATCCTCGTGGCACTGACTTCCAGGAATTCGGGATCGGTGGAAACAAGGACTGTGGGTTCCTCTCTGTACAACATGGCGGTCCAAACAGCCAACATCATCTCGTCACAGATTTATCGTAATGATGATAAGCCGTACTACTACCGTGGAAATAAGGTTCTGTTGGGGATACTGGCATACAATGTGATCCTGTTCATCGGCGCAAAAGCTTACTACACGGTTCAGAACAACAGACGAAACAAGATCTGGAACTCGATGAGCAGAGAAGGAAGGATCAATTACCTTCTCACTACCAAGGACAAGGGCAACAAGAGACTGGACTTTAGATTCGGCTCTTGAAGGCTCTTGGCAGGCGGAATCGAAGAATGGTTGTGACGGGATATGGCTCGGGCAACAATTTATGGCATGGCTGGCGATGGCAAGTGGTGCGATGTTCGGGTGACAATGATAGATAACATATTACCAGATTGCCCCTTTGTACTATCGCTGATTTCAAACTCTGAATATTACATGTTTGTCTAGCAGTCTTAGAATTCTTTATGACAATCCTATTCAAGCTGCGCCATCAGATTCAACTGTTCAATCGAGCTGCCTTTCTTGAATGGTGATACCAGCAATCAGCCCCAGCAAAGCGTAGACCACAGAAGCCCCTAGGCCCAGTCAGTGAGATAATGAGGACAAATTAGACTTACTAGACTTACCAAAGGTCCAGGTCAGACTGTTGATGTATGCCATCACAACAATCGCTTTAATTCGAACCGGTAGTGTTCGGATCGCCCTGACACTAGATATTGCGAGCTCAATGATCTGTTACATCATCAGTACAGGTACTCACACCACTCTAGTGTAGAATACGAACTTGAGATTTGTGCTTCACGCCCTTGAGCAAAACATCTAGCATCCCCCGGAGCTGAACATGCAAGATCGTCGTTGCAGATTGGATGCCGATTAACAGAAACAGGTTTTGCGCAAGATAGAGTGTGGTTCCGGCAATGGCCATGTCCTCCGGATCGAGGCTCGCCGCCAGATGGATAAATGTAGTAGATTGGATCGCACCCGATCCGAACCCGCCAAAGAATATGTATAGTGTCTCTGCCCAATTTGTAGTTCCACGCCATCGAATTGTTACGAGCACGTATCCCAGAGAGGCAATGGCGCTGGACAAGATTGTCAAAAGCTTGTAACGACCAGTTCGTGAGATGATCCATCCTGATAAAAGACCGGCGGTGGCGTTGCCTAAGACGGCGGGAACAAGGCGGAGACCGGCTTGCGCCACGGAGCTGTAGGCCGCGATCTGGTAGTACAGTGGTGTCGAGTAGAACACGCCGTACTGGGCGGCGAGCTGGAGGCCAGCCAATAGATAGGCAGTCAAGGCTGGTCGTGTTGTAAGAAGCCGCAGAGGAAGAATTGGCTCCTTTGCCCAATACTTCTCGATGACGCAGAAAAGCGCTGCCATAAGTAGAAACAAGGATCCAGAAACCAGCACGTGTAGGAGTGACGACTCTTCAGCAGCAAAATCAAGGGTGATTAGGAACGCACTGATAGCGGAAGCCATGGCAATTGCACCAATGACATCGACTCTCTTCCACTTCTGTGTCAATGACTGCTCTTCAGCATTCAGCGTCTTGGGTTGTCTTGTTGGCATCTTCCACATAATGAGTAAAAGCCCGATCACTGCTAGAGGTACCTGGCCGTAGAAGCACCAGCGCCATCCTATCGTGTCGCAGAGCCAGCCGCCAACTGGTCCACCGAGCGCACGGCCAGTCGTGGCAGCGACGTTGACATAGCTTCTCCAGGTCGCTACATCTCGGACAGGAACCATGTCGGCTATAATGATTGACACTAATGCGGTCATGCCAGCGCCGCCAACTCCGGATATCGCTCGACCTGAAAGGACCTGCCAATAGGTACGGCCAAAGCCGCAGAAGAAACATCCAACGGCAAAGAAAGTATACGCGACAACAAGGTTGATTTTGCGTCCGAATACATCACTTAACTTGCCGTACAAGGGTTGACAAGCACACTGAGCGAGAACGAAGCTTGTGACAAGCCATTGTGCATCAAACAGAGCGTTGAACTCTGATGCAATTTGCTGACTTGATGCGACGACAAGAGATCCGTCCGCGTTGGCAACGAAGACACCTGCACAAAGGATTAGCTAAATGGGTCAAAACTTATGTCGAGACATACCTAGTAGAGAGATAGGAACTACAAGCCTGATGGCTAATGTTGAAGAGGGTTCTGAGCCAGGTGGATGATCTTCATGGTAAGGCGGTAGGTTTGACGACAAGCGTCTTCTCCAATTCGATTCGTATTCAGTCCTTCGTTTTAGACAGTGAGGGCCATCAGGCAACAAGGCATCTCTCTCATCACGCTCTTCCATGACTCCCCGTCACCAGTAAATCGTGTGTCAAACGACAGACTTGTAAGATCCTATTACACCCGACACATTCAATTTCAGAGGAGGTCACGCTTGCATATGTGGTTCATAAGCTTTTTTTGTTCTATTTAGACGAAAATATCGTCAAAATTTACTTTGACCGACAGCCCGATGCTGGACTTTAGCTTGAGCAAGGAGTTGGATCGAGCCCATGGTAGCGACGTGGAAACTGTCCATAGTTCTGACATACCCCAACGTACGGCAAAACAATGCCCAAAAGCATGTGCGGGGCTTGATATCTTGCATGCGTTGAGCTTCTGGTTCCTGAGCACCGGCACGTCGGCACTCAAAGGGGTCGGACCGTTGAAGATTGATTTGGGCAATCAAAAAGCCGATGCTCGGCTTTGTGAGCTTTGCCACCCCAGTGCCAGAGCATAGGAAGACACAAAATGAACGAGAAATTGATAACCCTAATAATTTAGCAGGCGAATTTCGGCTTTCCGCATCTTGATTGAGCAGCAGAATTCGTGCTTCTGTGCGCTGCCTTGGTTCCCACGATAGAGCTCATCCGTTACCTCACCATGTTGACACGAGCGACAGCTATCTTCTTGCTGAGCCTGGTTGGCCTGAGCAATGCCAGTCGACTTTATCAGACACCGCTTGGCAAGCCAAGGTTCGGATCTCGTCCGAACATAGTGTTCATCCTTACTGATGACCAAGATCTGCATATGGACTCGCTGGCATACATGCCACACTTGCAGAAGCATTTGGCAGAACAAGGCACAACCTTTGAACGCCATTACTGCACTATAGCCCTGTGCTGTCCTTCAAGAGTCAGCCTCTGGACTGGGAGAGCAGCACATAACACAAATGTCACAGACGTTAACCCTCCATATGGTAGACTTTCTCCTTAGCCTGTAGTACTTTTCATGATTCAATGATTTCCTGACTCCACACAGGCGGATACCCCAAATTCGTGAGCCAAGGCTTCAACGAAGCATGGCTACCCCTATGGCTCCAAGAAGCTGGCTATAACACCTATTACACTGGAAAGCTTTTCAACGCTCATACTGTTTCCAATTACGATTCGCCATTCCCATCTGGATTCACTGGTTCTGATTTCCTCCTCGACCCTTTCACTTATGAATACCTCAATGCCTCTTTTCAGCGGAACCAGGATGCTCCAGTTAGCCACGAAGGAGAATATTCGACCGATGTTCTTGCGAGGAAAGCATACGGATTCCTGGACGAGGCCATCGCGGCAGAGCAGCCGTTTTTCCTGACCATCGCACCGGTTGCTCCTCATAGCAACGTGGTGTTTCGGCAGGAATGGTTCAGCAACAATGAGTCTGTCCACACAATCAAGACCACTCCACCAGTACCTGCTAAACGACATGAACACCTCTTCAAGGACGCTGTGGTTCCGAGGACACCCGATTTCAATCCAGACGAGGTATATTCTCTATTTCGTCGATTGATCTAATATGCTAACAAATTACTTCTAGCCAAGCGGAGTGTCATGGATCTCGGCCCTGCCAAAGCAGAACCGGACCAACGTGGACGCCAACGATCATTTCTACCGCAATCGACTTAGAGCTCTGCAAGCCGTGGACGAGATCGTCGATGGCGTTGTCGCACGGCTGTCCGAGGCGCAAATCTTGGAAGATACCCACATTTTCTACTCATCAGATAACGGGTATCACATCGGTCAACACAGAATGCAGCCTGGAAAAGAATGTGGGTTCGAAACAGACATCAACGTGCCGCTCATCGTTCAGGGTCCTGGTGTGGCCAAGGGCCAAGTCAGTCATGCCGTGACTTCCCACACTGATCTGGCTCCCACTTTCCTCACACTCGCTCAAGGCAAGCTTCGGGAAGACTTTGATGGTTCTCCTATCGATATCTGCAGCCACAGTCAAGATGGAAGCACATCTGAACAACTCTATCCGCGGAAAGAGCACGTAAACGTTGAGTACTGGGGCTTTGCTCTTTCGGAGGGCGAATACGACCAAAGGTTTTTCTGGAACAATACTTACAAAGCCCTGAGACTTATTGGCGAAGACTACAACTGCTACTACTCTGTCTGGTGCAGTGGGGAGCATCAACTCTATGACCTCAACGTACGTATGTCTGCGTTTCCACCTGCTGGAACTTATTAATGTTGGGTTTTAGAACGATCCGTACGAGCTTAATAACTTGTACGATACCGCAAACCATACTGCCCAATTCTTCTTTACAAACACCTCACATTCCTTTACCACACAGACCAACGCATCACGTCAAACCGGAAAATCGACTAGCTTGCACCACCTCCTCTCGCGCCTCGACGCCGTCCTTCTCGTCCTAAAATCATGTCAGGCTCCCTCCTGCACACATCCATGGGAAACGCTCCATCCGTCCGGCGACGTTCAAAACCTCCACGATGCGCTCGACCCGCGCTTCGACAAGTTCTATGAGATTGAGCAGGAGAAGGTGCACTTCACCAAATGCGAGAAAGGGTACATCATCGAAAGCGAGGGCCCACAGTCTGCGAAGAGCTTTGCAGATATTGGGGCTAGAGGTGGGACCCTTTGGAGCGAAATAGTATAACGACTGTCGACCTCTCGCTAGGCTCGAGCACGGTTGTTCCTCCAGAACGACCTCGCAAATTCGTGGTTCTAAGATCTGTAGCACGCTGCTCTCCCGAGTCGCGAGTAGAGGGTTTTTGTCTCTATCGTGAAGTGATAAGCTGATCTCTCGAATCTGCTCGAGGTAATCTGGTCCCCGACGCAGGATTTTGCAGCGAGTTGCCCGGCGAAGACAGCGTCGAATCATTCTCGCACCGCATATGTATATGTGAGGCCGGGTAAAGCGAGATCAACTTCATTTCTGCATTATCAAGCGAATCAGGGCTACGTAATTAGGCCTAACTATCGATCCTGCCTCGATCTTGACGCAAATGCGATTTCAATGATCCATTGCCTCGATTTTACTAGCGGCTTTGTATCGCCACGGAGTGTCAGAAAGCCCGTGATAGATAAGATAAGCAAGGCGTACAAATAATCTGCTAGCAAACAGCTTCGTAAGTTGCTCCACAGACACACCGTGCCTTAGAGATCGGATATCTTCGAAGATAGCTCTCCTGCCTGAATAAAGAAATTGACGAAAGCTTGTGATAATTCCTTCAGGATTATCGTCGAGGAACGAAGGCACGATTCTAAAGCGAGGATAACGGAAATTGCGTACATCACGAGGGGACGGAAAGTGCACTGGCGAGGCAAACAAGATCCTAGTAAACACGGCGTTGCGGAGGCTGGACAAGCAAGTACGCCGAAGGAGCGCTCAATCGAACACTGAAACGCACATGGATTTAGACTATTGAGCATGACTTCACCAATCATTGGGATCTGTCAATTCCTGGCCCCGTTTCGTTTTCGGCACAGACACAGCTTCAACCTTCACTGGAGCTCCTGGTCCTTGAGGCGCTTTCTTGCCTGTTTTCCGCCATTTGGCTAGGTAGCCTGACCCGTCTAACCACGGAGTATCGAGTGTCCGCCTGTCTTCGAATTTTGAGATTTTGTCGTCCATTTGCATGGTCAAGCCGATGTCGTCTAAACCATCAACCAGGCAGTGCTTCCTGAATTCCTCGACATCAAATTGTGCGAGAGTGTTTCCGGAGGCGTCCTTGATGACTTGATTTGGTAGATCAATTTCAATCTCTTCTCCTGCCCTCGCGCGTTCGGCGATGGCGTTCAGTTTCGATTCATCGGGCAGGATGATGGGTAACATGCCGTTCTTGAACGTGTTGTTGAAGAAGATATCTGCGTAGGAAGGTGCAATGACACATCTGATCCCGAAATCGTTGAGCGCCCATGGAGCGTGTTCTCGGCTTGAACCACAGCCGAAATTTGGGCCCGTGACTACGAGTATCTTGGCATTCCTGTACGGCTCCTGATTTAGCACAAAGGACGGATTTTCGGAGCCGTCTTCGTTAAAGCGCAAGGGGTAGAAGAGAGCCTTGCCGAGACCGGTCCGCTTGATAGTCTTCAAAAATTGTTTGGGAATGATGGCGTCTGTATCGACATTTGCGCGGTCCATAGGGGCGGCGATGCCTTTCAGGGTTGTGAATTTGGGGAGGCCGGCGCTACCCTTGGCGGGGAGAGTATGTTCATTTGTACCTTGGGTTGTGTCATGAGGGAGGTCCATGATTCGTTCTAGGTCTTCGCTATCCGAGATGTCTTCTATGTGCTCGGTGATCTCGAGCTTGGGCGAGGCCTTGAGGGGTGTTGCATCGTCAGTGAGTTTCCGGACATCTGCTAGCTTGCCGGCTATAGCTGCGGCGGCGGCCATGACGGGCGACATGAGGTGAGTCCGGCCGAGAGCACCTTGCCGACCTTCAAAGTTACGGTTCGAGGTTGATGCACATCGTTCACGTGGCGAGAGAATGTCGGGGTTCATGCCGAGGCACATACTGCAGCCTGCTTCGCGCCATTCGAAGCCGGCGTCGAGGAAGATCTTATCGAGTCCTTCTTTTTCCGCTTGATTTTTGACATTGCCAGATCCTGGGACTATCATGGCTCGTTTTATATTGCTAGCGACCTTCTTGCCTTCGATGATCTTGGCAGCTGCCCGCAAGTCTTCTATTCTGGCATTCGTGCAGCTGCCAATGAAAACCTTGTCGATGGAAATGTCTTCCATCTTCGTTCCTGCGGTCAGACCCATGTACTCGAGGGCTCGGATACAAGATTCTTTCTTCCTCTTGTCTGTGAAGTCATCGGGGCCGGGAACAACTCCAGTAATCGGGACGACATCTTGAGGAGAAGTACCCCATGAGACCGTGGGTGTGATATCTTTTGCGTCAATGAACACTTCGATATCGTACTTGGCCTCTGGGTCAGAAGCCAGGCTTGACCAGTACTGAACAGCCTTCTTCCATTCATTGCTATCTGGCGCAGGTGCCAGAGGTCTGCCTTTTAGGTAGTCGAACGTAGTTTGATCTGGAGCTATCATTCCAGCTCTTGCGCCAGCCTCGACTGACATGTTGCATATCGACATTCTAGCTTCCATGCTCAGTCCTCGAATGGCTGAACCACAGTATTCCACAACTGCGCCAGTACCGCCGGCAGTACCGATGACACCAATAATATGTAGAATGATGTCTTTACTCGACACGCCTGGTGCCAATCGTCCGTCGACTTGTATCCTCATGTTCTTACTTTTCTTGGTGAGAAGACACTGTGTAGCCAGCACATGCTCGACTTCACTAGTACCAATACCAAACGCTAGAGCGCCGAATGCGCCATGTGTCGAGGTGTGGGAGTCACCGCATACCACAGTGGTGCCCGGGAGAGTGAAGCCTTGCTCAGGTCCGATGATGTGCACGATCCCTTGGTTGCTGCTTCCCAAGCCAAAGTAGGTGAGGCCGAACTTCTTGACATTCTCTTCCAGGGTCATACATTGTAACCTCGAGTCGTCCTCTTTCACAAAATCCGAGACGTTCTTGAAGTTCTTTCGAGACGTTGTTGGTACATTATGATCTGTTGTGGCAAGCGTACAGTCGGGTCTCCGTACTTTTCGACCAGCTTTTTCTAGGCCTTCGAAGGCTTGCGGTGATGTGACTTCGTGGACTAGGTGTCGGTCTGCTCACATGTCAGCAAAATAGGATTCTCAATCTTGGGCGAGGCTGCACGAACCAATATATAACAGGACTGTGCCATCCGCCTGCTGATTGACGATGTGATCAGTGAAGACCTTGTCGTATAGCGTCCGCGGCTGTTGGACGACTGAAGGCATGATATACAGATTGAAGTACGAACCTGAACAATAATTCAAGAGCAATTTTGTCCTCTAATGTCTTCATATATGGGTAGGCGATCAACACCGAGTGAGGCCAACAACAAAGCCGACATCGCACATTGCGGCAAGTGAAGCGTGAGCGACCTACTATGCTTAGCACACTTCGGCCTCAGGCACTTAACCGTCCCTTGGGGAACTCTAGTATTCAACTTGCCGTCAATTCCGGGCGCGCCGTGAACGTGAAATACAGTCTCGTTGATTGGCTGAAGGGTTTTGCTATGATGTCGAACGGCCACTCCTGCCTTGGCAAGCCGAAGTGCCATCACGCCGATTACGGCTTCCCGCAGCAAATCGGGAAACTTGCCCTTCCTACACTACTCGCCACCGTCGCAGTATTCTCGTGACTACGGCCTCGAAATCAGCTCTGTCGTCGCATGCAAAAGCTTCAAATTTCAATTCAAGCCAAAGGCTGCCGTGTCTCTCAAGAATCATGCTACATGAGCACCACAGAATTGCAAGAGTAACTCCAGATTGCGTGTTGTGCTAGCCAGCTCCTTGTCCGGTGCAACCGCCCTTAAAACTTTGCCACCCTTTTTTCTGCGGACGCTGTGCTCGTAACTGAGTCAGATCGCTTTGCTGATCGGCTGCTTGCCATCCAGACTTTCCTTGCCCCCTTGTCCAGGATCTGCGAAGAATTCTCGACGCTATGGAGCCCAATGATTTTGATTTTCTTAACACTATAGATGCCTCGACGGGGTCGAGCACGGCAGCAGATCTTACTTGGCAGTGATTGTTGGGCCAGGTTTTGAACACCAAGGACGAGTCCACGAACTCATGCACCGTGTCGCTCTCTAGGCGTGGCCCAGTTGAGGTCCAAACTGCAGCTCCAGAGCCTTTCCATTGCGTGGGCTCAGAGCCTGACAAGCCTACGATTGCTTTGAATTTTGAGTCGACAGATTTTGTTGATCAGAGCGTACACGTGGTCAGGCTACAGGATCGTGGCTATCTTGATCTTTGATCTTTTTGGACAGTCCTTGCATTGGACAATAAGGCTTTGGCACATGTCAGAGATCGGAGCGTTTGTTCAATGAGAAAGCGACCTGGAGTCTCTATGGCGCGAATGACCGGGGCTTCAACGATGGGAGCAATCAGCACGTCCAAAGAGAGTTCGAAGGGCAGTAGAGACTGCGATGCTAGGGAGCAATCGAGGCAGCTTATGTGAATAGTGTATAAAATTCTTGGCCAATTTCTAAACGCCTATGTACCATTTACGATGATCTTATCCGTCCCATTATCATGCAACGCCAACAATCTGCTTTATCATACTCAAATCACTCATTTACGCGATAGTACTCAGCCTCCTGCTGGCAGGATCGCTAGCGGTCTCATACTTCTCCCAATCCTCCAGCACCTTTGCCAGCCTCGGCGAGTTTGTCAACTTGTACACCTCCTCGAAGTACTCCTTCGAGATCTCGAATGGCTTGGCGGTAACATTGGGTATGTACTTGCCAACGAGCTTGGCAGGATCAATAGAAGTTCTGTTGATCTTCTTGAGCAAGAACGATCGGAATGGCTTGACACCGGATCGCAAGAATGTCGAGTGGAAAGGCACGTCGATGCCCTTGAGTGGGATAGTAGCAAATCCTCGCTCGAGCTCGATCGGCTGAGGCTTGGCTTCAGTCTTCTTCTGGCACTCCCCGATGATCTCGGTGAGATGCTCCTTGACATCCTCAAGGGACATGGTCTGCATGAGAGCTTGGATATCGATCTTTTGCATCTTGAGGACGTTGAGGACGTTGGTCATTGTGTCGAGGGCTCGGAGGTCACCAGCACAAACGTACTGCATGTTAGCAACGTTGTAATTGACGATCTCGACAAGCCATCCGGTGGTCTCTTGGATGTTCTCGACGACATATTGCAGAGCCTGCTCGTTGAAGGTTTTCGATATCCTGCTGGGGTTAACAGCACACATCGAGTAGTTGGATCGTCCTTGTTCGTCCCGCTCGACAGCGACTTGCATGGTCAGACCGCGGTAGAATACAACGGAAACCAGGGACTCAATTGGCATGACTTCGGCGATGGACGCCAAAGCTGAATATTCACCAAGAGAGTGTCCGGCGAAGCTGCTATCGCGCTGAATCAGACCCTTGACTCGCATGTCCTCGAAAGCAGCTTTCTCCATCAATGTCAACGCTGGCTGAGTGAACTGAGTAGCAGACAGCAAGCCAGTCGGAGATCGGTAGGTGTATGATGTCGTGCTTTCGGTGATCTCTTTGAAGATCTTCTCTGATTTGATGGAACCATCAGCATTGACAGTTTCAAAGGTCATAGCCATATAGTTTTGTCGGATGGCTTTGCCTCGGGGACCGCCAAAGTGGATAGTGAGCTCCTTGGGATTGTTCTTGACAATGTCGATGATGGAAAGACCATAGTTCTCCAAGAAGTGTCGATCAGCTCGATCCCAAACATCCTTGGCGACAACGCTACTCTTGTAGAGATCCATACCCATGCCTTGTTCTTGCGAACCCTGGCCAGTGAAGACATAGGATGAAACTGGCTGCTCAACCTCGGCATCAGCAAGCAGGACCTGTTCACCAGTTTCCTTGTTAGAGGTTGCAATCTTAATTGTCTTTCGACCGCCGACCATGCCGGTATGCTCAAGCTTGATTTCAAGGTCATCATTAGGCAGAACCATGCCAACGAGGTTGACCTTGTAGCTTCGTACTCGGCCGATGTTGTTCTCGGCAGCCCATGTCTCAACCAAGCTTCGAACTGCTGCGCTTGAGTACATTCCGTGTGTGATAGTGCCTGGCAAGTTGGCATAGCTGGCGAAGATTCGAGACACATGGATGGGATTGTAGTCCCCAGAAACGCGGCCGTAAGTCTCATTAGACGCAGGTGCCTTGAGAGTAAGTGGTGTCTTGCCGCTCAAGGGAATAGCGTTCTCGAAGTTGACTGGTTGCTCGATGGAAGAGCCGTTTCGCTGAAGATAGTCGATGACTGGGTTGCCATGAGACTCACCAGCATCGTACTCTACAGAAGCGACTTGAATAACCTCTTTGGATGGAAGTTCAAGCAGGACCTCTCCTCGGGTCTCGACGCTGCTGAAGACAGTCTTGTTCTTGAAGCGCACCAAGCTTGACAATCGGAAGGTCAGTTTCTGCCCAAGAAGGTCAACATCTGGCTCATCGATGTGAAACCACTCCTTGCTCTTCAGGACTGCGACGTCCTTCGAAGAAGCGAGGGTGACCTCCATTGGCGTCTCTTCCTTTCGCTGGAAGGTGTTCTCGTAGTCGGTGTAGGTGCCACGGTACAAGAACTGACTAGTAACTTCCATAATTGGTTGACCTTCCTTGGTGATCGTACCACAGACTTCAACCATCTTGCCAGAGTCCTGGTTGATGACAGCATTGATGCGAGCGTGAGTATGCACTTCATCGCCGACTTTGAGTGGCTGAGCACCTGGCAACATACGGAAGCCGTTCGAGAGGTGCACCAGTTTCAGCAAATCACCATCGATTGGTCGAGGGAAGATAGGCTTGGTAATAGCCTTCCAGCCGAGAACGATGGCGAAGTCCATGGGAGCAAATTGCTCGCGGCCGGGTCGCTCGACGAAAGACTCACCAGTATTACCAACAGCGTGGACAAAGTCAGCGATGTCTTTGCTGTTGACAGTAGCCTTGCCACCATCGAAAGTGTTGGTAAGAGGAGCGTCGAATGGCACGTCTCTGTTGCCAAACCAGATGCGGTAGTAGAACTCTTTGATGCGGTCGTTGCGTCCTTCCATGACTTCATGAATCGGAGCATAGCCCGTCTCAGGGTGGTAGACAAACTTAAAGACGAGGGGTACAGCGCCACCTTCGGCTGTGCGCTCTTCCCACATATTCATCGTGATCTCCTTGCCGTTCACAGAAATGTCAAGAGACTTGTAGAGCTTGCCAGCCTGATTGAGTTCCTTGACGGTGATGGTAGTCTTGCTTAGATCTTTGGGGTGAGCGATCTCAACACACATTCCACGCACTGGAGCGAGAATTCGTCGGAGGGGGTTGTTCATGTACCGAGCGCCTTGAACATAGATATCGGTTGTGAACAATGCATGTCTCCAGGAGTAGGATCGGCCAGCGAGAAGTTGCAGCCAGCCTTCAGTATCTGGCAATGTGGTTGAGTTGAGTTTGTATGTTGATCGCGAGCCATCATGGTTGACGGACACACCATCTAACTCTTCGACGCTCTCGGTCGGAGTGATGAGACGGCCACCGAAGTACTCAACGGATGGAATATTAGAACTCTTGCCACCATAGAAGTCGGATGTCAATGACTTGATATGGTCGTTGTGAATGCCATCCAGGATGTCTTTGATAGGCTCGTCAATCTTGGTAGAATATCGAACAGCCATCGGACCTTGCAAAATACAAGTTCGACCGACATCTTGGTCAACGACAGCATCCAGATCCTCAGATTGCCAAAGAGAATCCTTCTTGAACCAGAACTCAAAGTTCTCGTCCAAAGAGGGAACGAAAGGAACTGGCTTCTGGCCACGTCGCTGGCAGAGAAGTAGGAAGTGCTGAACATCTTGAGCACTAATGAGCTGCTTGGCAGTCTCTGGGTAAGTCTCGAAGAACTTGTCAAGGACAGGGTACGGATTCTCGAGCTCAGCATAGCTTTGCACGAGAGAAGCCTTGCCCGCGCCTGTGATAAATCGCTCTTCAACGCGGCGCATGAAATCGACAGTAAGATTTCGAAGAGAGACTTCAATCCATCGAGATTGATGCTTGACATACATGAGGTCGACCATTCGTCGAACGACTTCAGCGTACGTCATGTCCTCAAGATCAACTGTGTCTCCAGCAGAGTTGCGGCCGAACCAGACCTTCTGGAAGTCATCGTTGAGCTTCTTGATGATGTAGTCTCGTTGCTTCTTGAGCTCAGCGACACGCTTCTTCTTATCCAAGCTGAAGATCTTTTGATCCATCTCAGCCCAAAACTTCACACCACGAGTAGCCAGTTTGTGAATAGGCTCGCCCATCTCAGATCTGACGGTCATGACGCCACCGGCTGGCCCCTTGTATGTCTTCTCCCATTGAGAGTCATCCACACCTTCAGCTTCAACGATGGCCTTTTTGGCGTTGGTAGAAGTGTGTGCTTCCTTTGCAGTCATCATTCTGCTACCGAAGAGACAACCGTCGAATGGCATTGGCGGGTAGCCGAACTTGCGGGCCCATTGCCCGGTCAAGTACGGGTATGTGTCATCAGAGCCTCCGAACCCAGAGCCAGCAACAAGGATGATGTTGCTCTGCTTCCTGATGCGGCTGTACATCGACAGAATCGGCTGGTGGAAGTCTTCGAAGGAATGATGGCCACCACCGCGACCACCAGTCCACTGGAGTACGACGGGGAACGTTGGGTTCGCCTTGGCGATGTTGATTGTCTGCTGAATGGCTTCCATGGAGCCAGGCTTGAATCCAATATGCTTGATACCCAAGGTGTCAATATACTCCTGGGCAACCTCGATGGATGGTACGCCAGCGCCAATGGTTAGTCCCTCAATGGGGACGCCATCCGCTCGGAGTTGGGCAAGCAGAGGGATCTGCCAGCCCATTGCACGAGGGTTCACATAGATAAGGTTGACAGTGATACCGCGCCCCGGTGGGATGGCCTTCTCAATCTTGTTGAGAGCGGCAGTCATGCTCTTTGCATTATAGTAGCCGCCGCCCGCAAGCTCGATCTGATAGCCAGCATTCATGGTAGCAGCAACGAAATCCCATGGTACTGTACAAGGAGTCATTCCAGCAACCATCAGCGGAGGCACGCCGAGGAGTCGAGACATCTTGGTGTCAACGAATGTCTGACCTGCAGAGGTCTTGATGAGCTTGGGGCCGTGCTCCTTGACCCAGTTAACTGCATACTTGACAGCATGCTCTTCGTCTCGGTCGAAGATTTCTGGCTTGTATCCGATTTCGGTGTTTGTGCCATCCATAGTACCTGCCAGAATGACGTGAACACCAGTGCCATCCTTGTTGCGCTTAGTGAGGACACCAAGACCAGAGATCCCACCTGGACCGAAGTCGAGGATGTGTGTCGCATCTTGGAAGACAGTAGCCTGCTCCCAGTTCACAGGGTCTCTCGTGATCATGCGAACAAGATCGGCCACGATGTTGTCATGATCGGATTGTCTCAAATCTTCGCCAGTGTTTGTATCATACACGGGCATAGTCAAGCTGCGAGCAGAGATCTTGACGTCTCTGACATCTTGCAGGATCTTGTCAAAGGCGTCGACGAGAAGGTGGCTGTGGAAAGGAGCGGTAATGGGAAGGAAGCGGTGAACAAATCGCACCTTTCGCTCGGTGTGTGGAATTCTAGTCTGATCGAGACCAGTAGGAGCCTTGACTTTTCGCAAGCGCAGGTTGAGACCATGCAGGGAGATGGGCGGACCAGTCACGACAAAGTTTCGGGTGCTGTTGACCAGAGAAATGGAAACATGTCTATCGGCTGGCAGATGCTCGTTGGTTGCGTCAATGTGCTCCTGCACCTGTTTCCGGGACAAGTCTCTGATGGAAAGCATGGGTGTTGGGGTGCCCTCGCCAGCGTCGAGCGCGTCCTGTAGGGTAGAAGGAGCCAGACTGGTACGAGGATAGGCTTGCTGCGATCGCATACCTATCCAAAACAGGAGCGTGATGGCATCCTTGGCGGCTCGAGCAAAGCTCTCCCAGGAAGTGGCCGAAGCAATGGCAGCAGCAGTGACGACACCTTGAGAGTGACCGGTTGTACCACTGAATCGCTCGTTGACTTCGCCAGGAGTCTTGCCAAGAGCCTTGCATGTTACTTGGTAGTGTGCAAGCTGGACGAGACCAATCAATGGTAGAGAAACGGGTGCTGAGATCAAGTAGTCGGTGTCTGGCTGGTTGTCCCTGTTCTCGAGCCAGCTCATGACATCCATGCCTTTCGAGTAGAACTTGTCAGCTTCTGAGCTTCTGGCCAGAGACTGCAGCAGTTCTGCAGAAGTTGTGATTAGGTCATTAACGAAAGACTGGTAGGTGGTGTAGACTTCTCTCAGCTCATCGAAGTATTCTTCAATGTTGCCCTGGCCGCCAAAGACGGTGAAAATGGTGGCGTCCTCGTCATCCGCTGCTCGCAGGAGAGCCGAATCGTGTGGCTTGATGGGTCTGGAGGCAGCAGCTCGTCCAGCATAGTAGCATTGGACGACGAGCAACTTCTTCGCTGTGATTCCTGGCAGAGTGGCAGCCAGCGCATGCACGTCGTTGGCGTGCATGAACGACCGCTCGAACTCATTCAGGACGACTTTCAGCACCTCAACGAAGGAGCCAGTCTCCTCGTCTTCCTCCACTTCTTGTGCAATAAAGCCAATGTATCTGGCCACCAGTTCGGCGGCGGACGACGGCTCGTCATCTTGTGCCAGTTCGTCGGTGGGTTCTGGAAGCGAGGACTTGAAGGCATCTTTCAGCTGTGTCGCTTGGTAGTGCAGACCAGTCGGAATGAGGAAGGCATATTCGAGGGATCCATGTGTGAGGATCAGAGGTCGGAGATTCTGAGAGGATCGTGGAGTGTGTGTACCGGTCGCACCGCCGGAGTACATTTTGGGATGTTGTAAACTGTCAAAGGGTATCAAGAAAGAAACGACGAGCTTGATTAAGTGGTAGCACTGTCTGTGAGCAAGCTAATGCCACTGAACAGCAAACGGTGAAGGTGACTTCAAAAGTCTAGCTCTCTATATCTGGTGCGAGAATGTCTTGTGGTAATGAGCAGAAGTGTTACAAGTGAAATTTGAAGAGCTGCTGAGCTGGTGTAGCGTCGAGATGGAAAGAGCTCGAGACAGAGGTGGACAGGAGTCAAAGTGTTTGTGCAAAACAAAGGTCTATCAATCCTCGCCAACACGAGGTTGTTCAGTATCTTTCAAGCAAGGCACGACCCGATATCTGACTGGATCAAAGGGTTGAGTATTGAATGGACGGGCATCCTAGAACTTTTTTCGACAGCACCACGTAACAGCATCGGCCACAAGTGGAAGCTATCTTCCCCAATCCTCGTCAGCCAACCACCAACGGCACCGAGCTCCACCTGATATTTTGGTGAGCATGGCACTATCGCCTACGAGGGCATAGTGCCTGGTCCCTTTTCGAGGCAACCTGCACCAAACTCCAGCGCGGCACCAGCATTTAGTTAGTCGGGTTTTTAGTCGCTGCACCCGACCGACGCACCACGTTTCATCATCGCTCAACTGTTCTCCAACCCGGACGTCATCCGACCTTGAATGTTGTTGCTTCGTGAGGCCACGTATGGAGTTTTCCGCTACTTGACGAGAATGATGGAGCAGCAAAGTACCGCATTGGTCACTGATAGCTTGCTGCCTGTAGAGAAGCAATGCGCTTGGTGAAGCGCGAGTGCAGCCTACGTTTGGACTCGGACAGGTTGGGTTTACCCCAACTTGCAAGATGTGATATCACTGGCAGCTGGGGGGTCTCCCCGCTAAAACCAAAGCGTCAGATCGCTTGGTTACCGGGCGCACAACGCAAGGAAGCCTTCTCGATTTACCCTCCAGCTCGTTCGTGACTGGCCGCGGCATGCTGTAACAATTCGCTCAGTGCGCAATCGGTTTTTCAGGTGGTTCCTGTTTCCGTCGTTCCAGTTGCCAGTGCCACCGGGTTGCCACCTAGCGTGATTCCTGGTCGATGCTTATCCATACCTGCCCTGGCTGGCGGTGGGTGGAGCCCTCGAAAGCACGCCGAGCTCCACTTTTCGCTCAACGGGCAAACTCGACTGACTTTTGAGCAGCTCAACCTAAAAGCACCTGGTCACTTTCCGCTGGCGACGGCTGCTCAACAGGAACTTCGTTGCATAGACGGCTTCACCTTAGACCTCGTCACGCTCGTCCTGCTCCAAAGCTTGGCTTGATAGAGCTGCTGTTTTTCGTCCTGCAGATCCAACATAGAAGTCCCCATCCCAACCACAAGTCTTGACTCGGCACCGCTCTGTATCTATCCTCCCAAATACTTCCTGTGCTCAGCTGCAAGTTCGAAGAAGCTTTATCGACAATCTCTCGACCCTTCCAACTTGTCTTTTGCGTGCTGTCACTACACTCGAGCCTCGTTGGCTTTAGCACTTTCACTTGATACCCCAATCCTTCCGTTTCTGCAGAAAGCAGATTCTAACGAAAACTCAGCACGTCCACGTCTACCACGACGACCTAATAACCTTGCCAAACCCCGTTCTCAAAAGGTCACAGTGCTCTGATTAGGTTCAAGCAGCACTCGACTAGTCGACACTCCTCACATAGCAGTATTACCCCCTTTCGAATTTGACGCTATCACGCACAACGTCATCTGCATCCTGCCACAATGCGTCCGGAAATTGAGCAAGAGCTCGCCCATACGCTCCTCGTGGAGCTGCTTGCATACCAATTCGCATCTCCTGTGAGATGGATCGAAACACAAGATGTCATATTGGAGAAGAACAGGACAGAAAGAATAGTCGAGATTGGCCCGGCAGACACTCTTGGTGGAATGGCAAAGAGAACACTTGCTTCCAAATATGAATCCTATGATGCTGCCACCTCAGTACAGAGACAAGTTCTCGCGTACAACAAAGACCTGAAGGAGATCTACTACGACGTCGATCCGGTAGAAGACGAGCCTGCTGCTCCTGCGGGCGGCGCCCCAGCCGACTCTGCTCCTGCAGGCTCAGCGCCAGCACCATCTGCGGCGCCTGCCGCGGCGGCCGCTCCACCTCCACCAGCTGCCAGCTCTGGTCCTGCCGCTGCAGTCTCTGATGCTCCAGTACAGGCAGTCGACGTGCTGCGAGCATTGGTAGCACAAAAGTTGAAGAAACCGCTAAACGATATCCCTCTAAGCAAAGCCATCAAAGATCTGGTAGGAGGCAAGTCCACACTGCAGAATGAAATTCTCGGAGACCTGGGCAAGGAATTTGGCTCAACACCAGAAAAGCCAGAAGACACCCCCCTGGACGAACTGGGTGCAGCCATGCAGGCTACTTTCAATGGTCAACTTGGGAAGCAATCACAATCACTCATCGCGAGAATGGTGTCTTCGAAAATGCCCGGTGGCTTCAACATCACTGCCGTCAGGAAACACTTGGAAACCAAATTTGGCCTCGGCTCCGGTCGACAAGATGGCGTTCTGTTGCTCGCTCTCACTCAAGAGCCTGCTTCTCGTCTCGGCTCGGAGAACGACGCCAAGGCATTCCTTGACGACACCGCTCAAAAGTATGCCGCCACCGCTGGCATCAGCTTGTCTTCCGCAGGCGCTGGCGGTGACGCTGGTGCAGGCGCAGGTGGCATGATGATGGACCCCGCAGCCCTCGATGCTCTTACCAAGGACCAGAGGATGCTGTTCAAGCAGCAACTTGAGCTTCTTGCCCGATATCTCAAGATGGACCTTCGAGCTGGCGACAAGGCTTTCGTTGGCTCCCAGGAGGCCAACAAAGCTTTGCAGTCTCAGCTCGATCTTTGGAACGTCGAACACGGCGAGTTCTACGCGTCTGGCATCGAGCCATCCTTCAATCCTCTCAAGGCTCGTGTCTACGATTCCGCGTGGAACTGGGCGAGACAAGATGCCCTCACTATGTACTACGACATCATCTTTGGCCGACTCAAGACTGTCGATCGTGAAATTGTTGCCCAATGCATTCGCATTATGAACCGCTCCAACCCGACGCTGATTGACTACATGCAGTATCACATCGACAACTGCCCGACCGACCGAGGCGAGACCTACCTGTTGGCAAAGGAGCTGGGAGAACAGCTCATTGAAAACTGCAAAGACGTGCTCAACGAGGCACCGGTCTACAAGGACGTTGCAGTGCCCACAGGCCCGCAGACCACCGTCGATGCTCGTGGGAACCTCGCGTATGCTGAGGTCCCTCGACAGAGTGGCCGCAAATTGGAGCTCTACGTTCGTGACATGGCTGAAGGTGGCAAGATTTCCGAGTACAGCAATCGCACTAAGATTCAGAACGATCTACGGCAAGTCTACAGGATGATCAGGAAGCAAAACAAAATGAACAAGGAGACACAGTTGCAAGTGCAATCCCTGTACAAAGACATTGTTCGGGCCATGGGAATGAACGAGCGACAGATTATGCCTTCCGAGAACGGTGATGCTAAGAAGCCTGGGATGAATGGTGCACTCACTCGCGCCACCATGAACGGTACCGTCAAGAAGGGTAAGACCGAGACTGTTCCATTCCTGCATCTCAAGAAGAAGGAAGAACACGGCTGGGAATATAGCAAGAAGCTTACCCACGTCTACCTCGAGGGCCTAGAGCACGCTGCTAAGGACGGTCTTACTTTCCAAGGCAAAATGGTTCTCATGACCGGTGCTGGCGCTGGCTCCATCGGTGCTGAAGTCCTGCAAGGTCTCATCAGTGGTGGTGCCAAGGTGGTTGTCACCACGTCTCGATACTCGCGAGAGGTCACCGAGTATTATCAGTCCATGTACGCGCGCTTCGGCGCCAAGGGCTCTCAACTCGTGGTCGTACCATTCAACCAGGGTAGCAAGCAGGATGTTGATGCCCTCATCGATTACATTTACGATACCAAGAAAGGTCTCGGCTGGGATCTTGACTTCATCATTCCTTTCGCCGCCATTCCGGAGAATGGCCGGGAAATTGACAGTATTGATTCGAAGTCTGAGCTCGCTCACCGTATCATGCTGACCAATGTCATTCGAATGCTGGGCTCCGTCAAGTCCCACAAGGTCGAGCATGGCTTCAATACTCGACCTGCCCAGGTTATCATCCCTCTTTCGCCAAACCATGGTACCTTTGGTAACGACGGTCTCTACTCTGAGTCCAAGCTTGGTCTCGAGACGTTGTTCAATCGCTGGTACTCAGAGAGTTGGGCTGACTACCTCACCATCTGCGGCGCTGTCATTGGTTGGACAAGAGGTACTGGCCTCATGAGCGGCAACAACGTCGTGGCTGAAGGCGTCGAGAAATTTGGCGTTCGAACATTCTCTCAGCAAGAAATGGCCTTCAACCTGTTGGGCCTCATGTCTCCAGCTATCGTTGATCTCTGCCAGACCGAGCCTGTATGGGCCGATCTGAACGGCGGTCTTCAATTCTTACCAAATCTCAAGGACATGATGACCAAGCTTCGGTCCGAGATCATGGAAACCAGCGCTGTTCGACAAGCTGTCACGAAGGAGAACGCTATTGAAAACAAGGTCGTCAATGGTGAAGACAGCGAAGCCCTCTACAAGAAGGTCAACATTGAGCCTCGTGCCAATATCAAATTCGACTTTCCAGAATTGCCCGATTGGAAGAAGGACATCGCTCCTCTCAATGACAATCTCAAGGGTATGGTTGACCTCGAGAAGGTGGTCGTTGTTACTGGCTTCTCTGAGGTTGGTCCTTGGGGTAACTCTCGAACTCGATGGGAGATGGAAGCTTACGGCCAATTCTCTCTTGAGGGCTGCGTAGAGATGGCCTGGATCATGGGTCTGATCAAAAACCACAACGGTCCTCTGAAGGGCAAGTCGTACTCCGGTTGGGTGGATGCCAAGACCAACGATCCGGTGGACGACAAAGATGTCAAGGCCAAATACGAGAAGCAAATCCTTGAACACTCTGGTATCCGTCTTATTGAACCTGAGCTGTTCAATGGGTATGACCCCAACAAGAAGCAACTTCTCCAAGAAATTCAGATTGAGGAGGACCTCGACCCATTCGAGGCTTCTGCTGAGACTGCCGCTGAGTTCAAGCGTGAGCATGGCGACAAAGTTGAGACATTCTCCCTTGAGTCTGGCGAGTACACTGTCCGCCTGAAGAAGGGCGCAACACTTCTCATTCCCAAGGCTCTTCGCTTTGATCGTCTTGTGGCTGGTCAAATCCCAACTGGCTGGAACGCTAAAAATTACGGTATCCCAGATGATATCATCTCGCAAGTCGACCAGGTCACCCTCTTTGTCCTTGTCTGCACAGTCGAAGCCCTGCTCTCGTCGGGTATCACTGATCCATATGAGTTTTACAAGTATGTCCATCTCACTGAACTCGGTAATTGCGTGGGTTCCGGCATTGGTGGTACTACAGCATTACGAGGAATGTACAAAGATCGATTCATGGACAAGCCTGTTCAGAAGGATATCCTCCAGGAATCCTTTATCAACACCATGGCTGCTTGGGTCAACATGTTGTTACTTTCCGGCACCGGTCCAATCAAGACGCCGGTTGGTGCTTGTGCTACCGCTGTTGAGTCCGTCGACATTGGCTACGAGACTATCATGGAAGGCAAGGCCAAGATCTGCTTGGTTGGTGGATTCGATGACTTCCAAGAGGAAGGCTCGTATGAGTTTGCCAACATGAAGGCCACGTCTAATGCTGAAGACGAATTTGCTCATGGTCGCACTCCCAAGGAGATGTCTCGACCAACCACCACCACTCGAAATGGCTTCATGGAGTCTCAGGGTTGCGGTATGCAGATTATCATGACTGCTCGCCTTGCCTTGGATATGGGCACTCCTATCTATGGTATCCTTGGCCTTACCACCACTGCAACTGATAAGATTGGCCGCTCCGTCCCAGCTCCTGGGAAGGGTGTCTTGACTACTGCTCGTGAGAACCCTGGCAAGTTCCCATCACCACTTCTCGACATCAAATACCGAAAAAGACAACTCGACCTCCGAAAGAAGCAAATCAAGAACTGGCAAGAGTCTGAGTACATGTACTTGCAAGAAGAAGTCGCTGCTATGAAAGACCAAGCTGGCTTTGGCTTCGATGAGAAGGCCTACATGGAAGATCGAGCTGCTCATATAGAGCGTGAAGCCAAACGACAAGAACGAGAAGCCCAATGCAGTTTTGGCAACACCTTTTGGCGACAAGATTCTAGCATCGCCCCTCTTCGTGGTGCACTTGCCACCTGGGGTCTCACCATTGATGACCTCGACGTTGCATCCTTCCACGGCACTTCCACTGTTGCAAATGATAAGAACGAATCTTCTGTCATCTGTCAGCAGATGGAGCACCTTGGACGACGAAAGGGCAATGCACTTCTCGGTATCTTCCAGAAATATCTTACTGGTCATCCAAAGGGTGCTGCCGGTGCATGGATGTTCAACGGCTGCCTCCAAGTACTCAACTCGGGCCTTGTGCCAGGTAACAGGAATGCAGACAACGTGGACCCTGTCATGGAGAAGTTCGACTACATCGTTTACCCGAACAAGTCCATCCAAACTGATGGCGTCAAAGCATTCTCCGTCACGTCTTTTGGCTTCGGTCAGAAAGGTGCTCAAGCCATCGGTATTCATCCCAAGTATCTGTTCGCAACTCTGGATGCTACCGAGTATGCCGCATACAAGATGAAGGTTGAGTCTCGACAGAAGAAGGCTTACCGATTCTTCCACAACGGCATGATCAACAACAGCTTGTTTGTTGCCAAGAATGCGCCACCATATGCTGAGGCACAAATGGAGGCTGTCTTCCTCAACCCTGATCAGCGAGCTGTTGCAGATAAGAGGACTGGCGAATATGCATTCCCAGCCAAATATCAAAAGGTCGAGAGCCCACACGCAAAGCAGACTAGAGAGATGCTCGAGTCACTGACTGCAGCCTCAGCTGCGCCAGGTTCAAAGATCGGTGTTGATGTTGAAGACATCGCCGCCATCAACATCGACAACGAGACATTTGTCGAGCGCAACTTCACCCAAGCTGAACAGGCATACTGCAAGAAAGCGCCATCACCAGCTTCCTCATTCGCTGGAAGGTGGTCCGCTAAAGAGGCCGTCTTCAAGTCTCTTGGTGTCAGTAGCAAGGGTGCAGGTGCTGCCCTCTCCGATATAGAGATCTTGGCTGATGCCAACGGTGCCCCTAAGGTTGAGCTGCATGGCGAGGCACTAAGAGCCGCGAAGGAGGCCGGCATGAAAGCCGTCAACGTCAGCATCAGCCACAGCGACAGCCAGGCCATTGCTGTAGCTGTTGCTGCTTTCTAGATGTATAAATTGACAGGCTATGGATATACAGTGTACATTTCGCGGGTGGTCTTTGTGGCGTTAGAGCAAGCATTGCTTTCGCACCGGTGAAGGGGCAGGTTTTCATCCATACTCTTCGGAGTAATGTTTGAGGATGGTTCATGTTCTTACGATTTTATTTCTCCATAGACGTACGAATACACTTAAAGTTTACATAAGTCTCACCGGACAGTTTCAAAATTGCACGTTACCGTCTTTTATCCCGTCAATCGTCTGCTGTGACTTGGATGCAATGGTGACGGTGGTTGATTTGGTTCACTTAAATCTTTTGCACTTTGACTGCGCAACGTGTTCGGCGTGTGTTCGTCGGGCTCCAGCTTTTCCGGTGGCTGGACAGCTGACAACTTTCACTATTGTGCGTAATAATAATGCCTGATGGCCTGAAGTTCTTCGCCTCTCGCCAAAACAAATTTTGTCCAACGTTAAACTCCCTGACATATGATATCCACAAGTGTCAGAGATGAGCAACACCCCAGACAGCGTTGATAATACTTGAAAGACGCCTTTGCATAAAGTTGTGGGAAGGATTCCAACATCAACACTCCAGCACGCCTGCACTCGACGCGAGGAACGAACAACTAGATCCGCACAACCAGACGCAATGTCTACTGAGCTCGAAGAACTGGTTGAGTTCCTCCACCATGGTAATACACAGATACGTCAAGTCGCCACGCAACACCTCGTCGGTTACAGCGCTAGTCAGGACCATCAGACCACCTTATTCAAACGCCAGCAATTAGAGCCGCTGAGAGACCTGAAGCTCTTGATCCGTGACTATACACAGATCGCGACCGATGCGCTCACGATACTAGTCAACCTCACGGGATGTGGCGACAAGGAGATTCTTCAGTACTATGCCAGCGATGATGCGTTCGTTGAGCAGGTGCTCAAGAAAATCATCGATGATATAGTTGAGCCTAATGCCGATCTGTGCTGCGCGCTGCTTGCAAATCTGGCAAAGGATGACACGCTAGCCAAGCGCCTTGTCACTGCCCAGCGCTCGATACCGCCCAGCACGCAAGTCAAAGTCAAGCTCAAGGTAACGGCGAAAGGGGAGGTTGAGGCGGAGAAGGTGGACGCCCCCGTCACGATGCAGATTTCGACGTCCGCAAGGATATTAGACCAGCTGATGGATGTGTTTGTGAAGGCTGCGAACAAGTCGTTGAACCCAAAGGCAGATTACGACTACCTCTCATACGTCTTCGCTGACCTGTCAAAGTTCGAGGAAGGCAGGAAATACCTTCTTGAGCGCCAAGACTACGACGATGTAGTCCCCATAACGAAATTGGTCGTCTTTACCGAGCATGGCAGCTTGACGCGGCGCAAGGGCGTAGCGAGTGCAATTAAGAACTGTGCATTTGAGGTAGCAAAACACGACTATTTGATGAGTAGTGAGGCTTCTGGTGGTGTAGGTCTCCTACCTTATATCCTCCTTCCGCTAGCCGGCAACGAGGAGTTCGATGCAGAAGACTCAGAAGGCATGCTAGATGAGTTGCAGCTTCTGCCGCCAGACAAGGAGAGAGAGGTGGACGATGACGTTATCGCGACTCACCTCGAGACACTGATGCTTTTGACTGCAGAGAGGGAGGCCAGAGATAGATTGAGGGCTGTCAAGGTCTACCCTGTTATCCGGGAACTGCATCTGAAAAGGGAGGCAGATGGGATCCGGGAGGGGTGTGAGAGGTTGGTGAACGTGTTGATGAGGGACGAAGAAGGGGAAGAGGGTAAGGTGCAGAAGATAAAGAAGCTCGAAGAGGACGATGACGATCATAAAGTCGTGGAGGTGTTCTAAGAGCTGGCTATGAATTACAAAATGATGGGTAGATGGTTCCCAAAGGCTGCGGGAGTCCATACAACCCAATAGCGTGCCTGCACTGGATGTATTCAGTTCATCTACGAATTATGATTAGCAGTGGCATCGAGCGTTTGAGCATAGAAGATGTCACGTATTCAGCCTGTGAACTGAATGGGCTGTCAGATTTAGATGGGAGTGCTGAAGAATGTGCTTGCACTTTGGCTCATGATCCCAATGTTTCAGACAGGTATGTGTTGAGATGGGGCGTGCGAATGAGTGCTGCTAGATGCTGCTACCTGCGACGGGGGACACCTTTGCCTCCGGAGGTCTAGAGGTAGACCTACGTGATGCGTTTCCGGGTTTTCGTCTGACCAAGCGCTTTAAGTGGATTAGGGGCGTCTTTGAATGCTTCACGTAGGCCAGACTGTTTCATATACTGCTGCTTGTCGGTACTTGAAAGAGCAAATCGATCTCTTGCATCGCTTCGAACGTTCATGGAGGCCTGTTCTTCGCCTCACCATCTTCGTCGAACAATTCAATATGCATTCCGAACTCACGTAATTTCCACCTCTCTGAGGCGTCAAATAGTGAAGACTGGCATCTGAAATCTTGAGAAGTACTCAGGTCTGATGTAGCTTTCCCACGTTCAGGTGAAGGACAACGTCTGAAGAACATGCACTGGAATGATAAGTTGAGCATGAGAGTATATATGTGTAGGAGGTATCATATATTCTTTGGTTCTTTGTTTTTTATCGACAAGAGACTACTGTTTCCTCTCCTCCACCGCCTTCTGTAATACCTCCCTCGCCGTCTTCACAATGACCTCAAACGCTCTACCCATAAATTCCTCGCTTGCGTTCTCGTTCCCACTTACGACTCTGATGAACGTCTTGCCATGCGTACTCGAGCTCGTCAAGAACAGCTGACAACCATCATTGATTGTCTCCACAACCTGCTTGGACAACTTATTTGCCAATTCCTCTCTGATCTCCGCTGGCTTCGCAGCTTTCGAGCTGCTATCCAGTCTTCCCTGATCCTGTTGCTCTACAGTCCCAAAAGGCGACCCGTTCATTGTATTCTCAGTCTCAACATTCTCGTCGGGCTCAACAACACCCACAGCTCGTTGCATCACCAACTCCTCCGAAATAGCTTCAGGTCTGATGCGGAAGCAAGTCAAGCCGAAGGCCGGCTCCGCTACCAGCTCGAATAAGTCCTTCCCGTCCTTTGACTCGGTGACCATTTTCTCAAAGTGCTGGCCCACACGCACCGTCCTCCGGATATGCGCCCTCAGCCCCTCCAGTCCATACGTCCTCACCACAAACCACAGTTTTAGAGCTCTGAACCGCCGTCCAAGCGGAATCTGCCAGTCCCGGTAGTCTGTTACAAGACCTGAATCACTGTGTTTGTTCTGGAGGTATGTAGGCGTGATGCTGAGTGCAGATGTGAGGTCGTGACGCGACCGGATGTAGAGGAGCGAGGCGTCAAAGGAGGTCAGGAGCCATTTGTGCATGTTTGTGTTGAAGGAGTCTGCGTGGGACCAGACCGAGGGGCCGTGTGGAAGTTGGCCATTTGGTGATTCCAAGGGTGGTTGCGGGGAGGGAGCGGTTGGTTGTTGGGTTTGTGGCAGGGTACCGTTCATGTGCAAGCCATTAGGGGTGTCGATCGCGCCATTGCTGTTCGCTTTCTTTGCGTTTGCGTACTCTGGACATACGAGTGCGGTGCCAGCGTAGGCGGCATCGATATGGACCCACATGTCAGGATATTTCTGCAAGACCGGCGCAAGGAGGTGCAACGGGTCTTGTGCACAGGTCGACGTCGTGCCGTACGAGAGCGTTACGTAAAAAGGCTCCAGTCCCTCGTCAGCACACTGCCGTAAAGTCTCCTCCAACGCTCTGGGCTGTACTCCCAAATCCTCCTCCCACTTCGTCTCCACCGTTCGGTGCCATGTGCCCGCAACAATTGCCGCCTTGGCCGTACTGCTATGGGCCTGATCACTACTCAACACGACCAACTTCGGTCTCAGCTCCGCGATCCATTTCTCCCTCTCCAGACTTCCATTCTCCAGGCCCTCCGCGTCAGCCCTTCGATTCAGATACCGTTCCCTCGCCGCAACCATGACTGTCACTATTGCCTCCGATGCAGATCCCTGTATGACACCGCCTCCTCCGTTCGCACTATCACTCCGAAACTCACTAGGTAAGTGCAATGCATCACAAAGCCAATCCAGCACAACCGTCTCCAATTCCGTGCATGCAGGACTGCAAAGCCAATTGAATGCTGGCGCTGTGAATGCACTGCTGTACATCTCACCTAGGATACTTGGGTAGGTCGCTGTAGCAGGGAAAAAGGCCATGAAATTCGGGCTTTGCCAGTGTGTGAGACCTGGAACGATGGACTTCGCGATGTCGGGTTGGATGTTCTGCCATGGTTCTGGGTGTTCGGGGGCGGAGGAAGGGAGTTGTGGCCGGAGGTAGCCGGGTTTCACCGAAGGGAGTACGGGCAGGGCGCCGGTGCTGACGTCTTGGTGGTGTTGGATTATTTCTTCGATAGCAGCGTGTGCTGCGCGACGAAAGGCGTCTGCGTCCATTGTTGGCAGTGGTGTTGCTGTGAAGTCTGATGATGAGGTCGAGTTGCTGTTTCTAGATACTGGTGAGCTGAAGATGAATGTGCGAAAGTGGTGTGGTATCTTCTGGCGTTTAAAGGGGCGAATGATCATTAATATGCTTGCGAAGAGCTATGCAGGCAACCTCCAAGCTTAACCGGCGGGGGTTCCGATGGTTCTTGTTTCAAGGGTCCAAAACGTGTGACCCAAGGCTGATAATAAATGTCCTCATGGACGGAGATGTCTTGACAAGGCGTGCGTTGATCTGCAGAATGTATTTGGAAAGGCGTAACCCACAGTCCTTTACGCAAACGTGAAAGTCTATGCGGTCTATGTCAATAGCTCAGGTGAATGACAAGGAATGACAAGGAAAGCAGATTACAAAGAATAGCACGGTTCCAGTCACAGCATTCAAACATAGATGAACAGTTTTATGGGCGGAGAATTTCCGCTTGAGCGGAAAGGTCTCAATCCGGTAAACCGTTTCTAGTCATGCTAGAAGTGGAGACAACAAAATTCTGCTCTCTGACGACGGTTGAAGCCTGCTTTCACGGTAGCTGCGAAAAGTACAACATGACTACGCGTTACCATCTCGTCAAGCTGCCAAGATTCCAACTTTCTTCTATCGACGTGGTCCCATGCCATAGCCATAAGCTTGCGGCTTCTGTCGACCATCTTCGTACTCCCCGTCCAATGACTCAACAATAACGCTCAACTCGGCAACTGTAGCACCATCTCCAGTCATGTTTCCCACGGTTAGGCTTTCATTATATAAACTACCCCAGATTGCCAGCGTGAGAAATCTACTGGTCCATAAATCTGCTGGAGCTAGCAGCTCACCCTCAGTATATATTTGCGTTCCGTCAAGCCAGATTTCACTGTAATTGCTTCCTACAGGCCTGATTTCTGCAACTCTCTCCGGCTCGAACGGGTTCGAGACTTGCACAGATGCGTTCTGCACGATCATCTGTGCAGTTGCGGTGCCGAAATCATTAGAGGTGGCAGAATCATTATGAAACCAGAGGGTGTAATTGTAGGCGGGTGCGTCGCCCCACTCGATTGAGAAACCAAGCACACGGTGGCCTGTCTCGAGGTGGACGGTCATCTGAGCCGTCTTATTTGCCAGCTCAGGTTGCCATTTCGTCGAGAGCGCGCCGTCGACTGCGCTTATGGCAAATTGCCCTGGTATCACTTCGGCTTCGGAGAAGGCTGGCTGACATTGTGCGACGTTATTGGGTACTGACTTGATGTTGCCGATCTGTCGATTTGGGACTGTCAGCGTGCCATTTGCTGGCAGACTGTACACTATCTGTTCTCCATTGATAGGGCCAACAGCTACTGGAATATCAGCACTCTCAAAGGTGGTATTAGGTACGACGCCCGAGGCTATTGGGCCATCATAACCCCGCGATAGGGTAGTATGAGTCTGATTCGAATATGCTGATATAGGCCATCCTTGCCAATAGAACGTGCGGTAAGTGATATGCGGAATTTGTGGCGGCAGTGAAGGGTCAATGTGCAGGACCCAATCTTGTACAAGTCTGAAACCGAGGTACCCAAAAAGTACGACTTGATTCGCACCGCCGTGGCCTGTGAGGAACGGGTACGCTGGATGGAAGCCACCATTGACCTCATAATTGTCGATGAGTTGTTCGCTAAACTGGAACCAGGGAGCCCGGACATATGGATGGGTCGAGTACTGTTGATAAGTGTAGGCTGAGCAGCCTGAGGGGGAAGCCTCGTTTGCAACGATACTGAAGATGGAGTAAGTCATGCCAGGACCATCTGAAGATTGCTTGTTTGCGTAGTAGTCGAGGTTAGACAAAGAGTCTTCGCTCGTGTAGCCTTCATTGTCATAGCTCAGTGGATATGTCACAAGCACGACATCTGCCTGTTTGACATTTATGCTGGCATTCATTCCGGTGTATTCGAGAATGATGTTAGCATCTTCATTGGTGGAGATGAGCACATTCTCGGCTTGATCAAACCATGTTGTATTCGGAGTCTGATTGAAATATTGACGGAACTCGTTGGCGTAGGTTAGGATCTCTGAGATGAGAGGCATCGTGAAGCCACCGTTATCAATGTGGTTAGCAAATTCGTCCGGGTCGGTCATGTTCGTCAACGCCCATTGCGAACCGTTGGGCTGGAGAATCTCGGACAGCGTGATGGCAATCGAGTCGAAGATCGGAAGCAAATTGTCTTGGAAGAAGTTCGTATCACCGGAGGCAACCCAGTAATTGATGAAATTGAGGCCAATATCGCCATTGAGGTGATACTCATAATCCCAGCAGGGACCCGTTGCAGTGCAGTTGCCGTGTCTGCCGCTGGTCCATGGGAAGATCGCCCCGGTTGTCGAGTACTCAGTCTTGTTCTTTGAAGACTGATAGGCGGTCTTGATGTTCTCTTGGGCTTGCGCGTATCGCTCTCTACGGTAATTCAGCATGCCTTGAGCGGCATACGGGAATGTCGCAACGAGACCTGGCTGCATCCACACTTCAGCATCCCAGAAAATCTGACCAGCATATGAATCGCTTCCGAGGCCGCCGACAGCGATACTATGACTGTTAATCGGAGAATTTCCCACAGCCTCTTGAGCGGCTTCGGAGATTGTCTGTTGGAGCAGGTAGAACGGATTTGCCACGGCCATAATTTGTGCTTCGATGATGTAGTCGTCATCAGGTAATGATCCATTCTCGGGAAATGCATAGTTGTCGACTGAAGTAGACGGAAAGAGGTGCTGCCATTCGGCCAAATGCGATTTCAGGGCACCTGCATAGCCATTTTCCACAGCTTGAGACGCTGCATCCCGAGCCACTTGTTGCGGATCTTCAAAAGCGTCCGTCGATGCTATTCCAACATATTTAGTCACAGAGACCGTCTGCCCAGCGCCAAGACTGATTTGCTGCGCAGCTGATATTGTCGACTCGTTCTTGCCAATATACGAGCCATTGTAGCGAGCGTCCAAGGAGCCAACAAGATTTCCGCCTCGTACTGACATGTTCGTGTAAATGTAGGCTTCGACATCGGGCAAGCCGTGTGGGCTGACTGCAGAGTACACAAAGTCACCATCAGTCCCCTTTTCCTTGAACCATGACCTTGTCGCGCAATCCCCATCAAGAATGTTGACCAAATTGATGGTCGCGTCTTCTCGAGCTGTAACATTCATGCTGATGTAGGCTTGATTGATGTTGACCTTATGAAGAAACATCTGATACGAGACATCGAACGAGTTTTGACTAGATGGCGACCACGTGTATGCCCAATTCATGAGACTGTGCTTCATATCGATGAATGATGTAAAGTTAGAGATCTGGTTGGCATCGGTGCTTGCATGCAAAGCAGCATTTCCCGATTCAATTGCTATACCAGACCAATGTGGGATGCCACTGATGGCAGTGTCCCATCCGTACTGATACAGCCACGGATAATTGGAGCCATTTGTATCTGGCTGGATATCCCAGAAACCTCCGACTGTCGCGAAAGTCTGTCGGCGATTCCATAAAGGCCAGCCGTTAAGAACATCTCCGTTCACAGGCTGGTCAAACTCGAAGAAGGGCCCAAGTGCGGCCAGATTGATACCGATGTAGCCATTAGCGAGAGAAATTCGAGATTGGTAATGACCTTGGTCAAGATTTGTCGTTGTCAAGGTCCAGGCATTGTTGTCCCAGGTTACATTTTCGAATCGAGTCTGGTATACAGAGGTGGTTGTCGAGTCATGCTCCTGCCGATTGATCACAGGCAGGGCTATGGTCAGATTTGTCAGCAGCAGTGCAAGTAGGAGAAATGTGTTGGCTATGCTACAGCTGTGCATCCTGAGGCCGCATTCCAGTCGGTTGGACAACGCAAGTGAAGTGGAAGTGTTGAAGATAAGCCTTTTGGGCTTAGAGTGTCGCGCACAAATACCGAAGTCTTTCGCGTATCTGTTTCCTGCTAAGACTTCGGAAAGCTGTTCAAAGACGAAACTTTGTACTGAAGTAGGAGTGAGTGTGAAGCGAGACTCTTTTGGACGTGGAAAGTGAGACCGTTTGTAGGTGATGGCAAGCTCGGCTGCTGTGTCACCCAAGCTAAGCTTTCGGGAGGCATTTGCGCTGGGCCAGCTCGGCAAAGCTTTGCTTCTCAGGTATTGGACCAAGCGCTCCTCCGCCTACACGGATACGCGTCGGATGCAGGTGTAAGCATGTTGCGACTGCCTGTTTCGTCTGGTCGGTTCCACACTGATGTCACTGGGGGGGGAAAAACAAGGTTAGCAGCAACTTTCCACAATTTGTGCCTGGCGGCCTGATTTCTTTAACCGACATCCGCCTAATCAGGTAATGGTCATCTGTTCAAATTTAGACTGGATTGGTCGGGCTAAGGATGACCGTCTCAAGCATCATCCTCATCTCCGTCCTCACGCCCTGCTTGAGCTCCTGATTTGGCAGCGCTTCTTCTCTGACCTCTTTTGTAGCTTTCGGAGGTTGTGATTGCCTTCTCGCCAACGTGATGCTGTCCGTCCCACACGGTCATGCAAGTTGGACAAACTTTGTCTCTGTGGACCTTCCAGAACGCTTGCGTGCAAACATTGTGCAATCGAACAGAGCATTCTCTATTCGGACATCGTTGACCCTAACACATTTAGAATAAAGGTTCCTCAAACTCGCGAGCTTCCAGATACTTACCACCGTAACAATCTCTTTGCATGCCTCACAGAATTTGATCTTTCGAATATCGTTCTCCTCATCATTATATGTCTCAACCAGCCAGCTTTTGAGCTCCATCAACGCCCTAGGAGTGAGACTATAGAAACCGTTTTGGCTCTTCTCCAACCATCCCTCAGCGACAAGCTGCGACAACAGCAAGTCTGCCTCGTGCAGGCCCAGGTTCCATTTCGGCTGCCCCTCTCCGTTTTGCTGCGTAGCGGTCTGCGTTTCCCTCCTGCCTGCTCGAACGAGATTGATTGCATCCTTCCCAGCAATGCACATTGCTTCACGTCTTTCGGTGTTGTTAGCATCGAACATCTCATCAAATAGTCTCTTGACAAAGCCTATCTCATCACTGGTGTGAATTGTAGCTATTTGTGTCAGCGCATCGCTTGTCGTATTGACTAAAGCGTAGAATCTTTCGCGAGTTTCTTGGTGTAGACTGCTACGAATCTCGAAGTCCAAAGGGGCAAGAGCGTCATTCGCAGCTGAAATCATCGAAGTGAGATCATCGTGTGTGATATCGCCAGCACGGACTTCCTTCTTTTCATGGATGCTGAATATGGCAGCCAGCACGGGCCGTGCTTGTTCAAAGCTTAATACGCTGCGAGATAACAAGGCCTGCACGAAAGCCCGATTGGAATCTTCGAATTCCATGCCTCTCGGTACTTCAAAGGGTTGATGTGCTAACGGTTGAGTGCCTGCGACACTTAATTCGGCGTTCGCGTTTCGAGTGCACAAAGACGCGTAATGAGCCACCGTAACAAGCTAGCCTAATATGGCTATGGGCACCACTGACCTCCTAATCCGAACCCCTACGCTGCTGCGATGGCATACTGGATGCTGTCAGCGAAGTTGTTTGGACGATTTCGGCGACTTCATGACGATCCATAGGTCCGAAGTAACAATCTGATCACGACGGACATTGTCTTCGCCCAATCGACAAACAAGGCTCAATGAAAGATGAAGGGCTCGAATTGGACAATCCATCTCATTTCCTTTGACGTTTCCATGGTGATCTGCTCTTCAAATATTTATCTGCTGTACTTTATGGAAGAGTCTTCATTGTATGTTACGAGTGCGGCTGCTCACTTTTGTAGCTGATTCATCGGCAAGTGGCAATACACCAGTCGCTTAACACTCCCGAATACCGGGGTGTCGCCTCGAACAACACATTTCATGCCTCAGATGCAAGCCACTGGAGCCTCTTGTTTGGATATTTGTTGAAATCACCGTTCAAAAAATGGCTTGAATCTAGTCTTTTGTACATGACGTTGGCTCATCGGGTGCTAGAGACCACAGCTTGGTTGAACAAACATTACTGCGAAATCCCGATATTGCTGAGAGGAGCGGCAATCGCGACATGACCCACGTGCTCTGAGACTGCAGTCCCTAACTTTTTCATCGAGTCAGACGCGAGAACGACGCCGACGAAGTGACCTCTGGCCTGGCACCTAGGACAAAGGGCTCGTCTGTCGACCGTGCGGCATATGTGCCACATCATCAAGGCCAAGTCTGGAAAACCAAAATGCAGGTGCAAAACAAACAGAACTCTCCGTCTCCTGCAGACCATTCAAGACATAGATACGTAATATTCACGGTGAATAATCTGGCGATTTCAACATTGACATATGCGGAGACAAGACCTCAGCGGTGACGACGGACGGCTCACAATCGACATTTCAGTCCTCTGCCACGTCATGCGCCACTTTAGCGCTTCTTGATAGAAGCCCGCACTCGTCGATAGCACTTGAGGATGAGCCGAACCTCTCTGGGGCAAAACGGACCCGGATCGGCCTGCATCTCCAGAGTAGCAGGCATATGTTTCTCTCCCTGCTTGCGAATAGAAGAAATCGAGATTTGTTCGTCAAGAGACAATACATGAACAATAGCTAAATTGACCTTCTGACCCGCGAAATCGAGCAAGGATGGTGTTCAAAGCGGCATACAAGCCAATTTGCAGAGAGCACTAATTGACCGGTCTCAGCAACTTGTGGTCCGAAGTCACGATACCCGCTACCAGAAAGGGAGGCCAGTCGATGTCCAGGAACTCTTCGTCTGGAAGCTAGAATCTGCGGTGCAAGCTGGGAGCTATATATTGAGATTCAGGCTCGGCTTCTTAGTTGTTCTGTATCTGTCTCTTTCTTATGTGGACCGACCTTAATTGCTAGGTCAAGAGCGCTCTAGTGCGAAATAAATTAACTTTTGTCAGCCAAGAAAGATACCACTACGGATGAGTATAGTGTCATGTGCGCATGTGCACTATGTGGGTCATAGGACTACCGTAGGCATCTCGGGGGAATTGCGCGGGTTTGAGTCCGGACATCGGCCTTGCTCGTTGCCGCCAAGCGAATCATATCACGTTTCAAGCTTCCGTATCTGCACTGCGTGGGTAATTTCCAGCAAAACAAAAGCTCCGCAATGCAGCTTAGGGGCAGGCGTTAGGCGCCACCATCGAGCAGTTGGGCGGCCCTCTCCAGGGGTCGAGCTCACTACGACCTTGAGCTAATTATAACCGCCCCACTCTTCGCAAATATGCACATTTGAGCTATGCTTCAAGCATCACGCTAGAACAACCTGCAAGCCTACAAGATGTGAAGTAGGAGACAGATCTACTACGCCATCAGGAGGTCGTTGTCCTTCGCTCTACAGTGCATCGCCTCGAGACCTTCCACATCATTGCGGCTCTGCGCCAACCGCGCCCATCCAAATACTGTGAGCTACGCGACGAAAAGATCCCGGATGCCATATGCGAGCATACAAGCTACTGATGAAAGGTCTTTCGAAAAATGATACGGTCAATTTGTGATTTGTAATGCGGGTATGGACCAGGCAGAGCGTCTACTGGCGGCGGTTAAGTCGAAAATTGCGGCCACGTTACGACAGCTTGTCGTCGTTGAAAATCGAGGCATTTTCTCACGGGGCAGGAGTGTCAAGCGTCAACGTGACGGTGATATACAAGAGCTCATAGATGGGGGTTCATGGTGCAATGTAAACATTGTGGGCTGGACTGGCGACGGGACGAAGAACTAAGTTGTGAGGTGGAAGTCGAAGGAGAGGTGGAGAACGTCGCCGTGAGCCAGACTGGCACGCCCACCCTTTGTAACAACGACGTCGGCCGGTTCATAGCAATAGCGAGATCTATAACAAGCATTTATGTCGTGCAAAGCATGGACGGCCAGAATCCGTTCGAAGACTTGTTTCAGTCACCCTTAGGAGAAATAAGCCCGTTCAACTTTCCTGCGTCTCAGACACCTGCGCAGAACACAGGTTGTGCACTCTATATGTCTTCTTGCCCCACTGATTCCGCTGTGATGTTCTGCTGACCAGGGTATTTAACGTGCCTCTAGCGGTTGCAGTAGGAACGCCCTACAACACAGTATCGCAACAAGTATTGTCACCGCTACCATTGCTGCAACCCAGCAGCTGGAAGGAACCACGCCTATAACGACGAGCCCCCGAGTTGTCTGCGGTATCTCCTCGCAGGAAGGTCAGTGTGTCCAACCGTGCTATCTGGATTGAGTGCACGCAGCACGTAGTGTTGGCACCTTGGCCGTACTGCGCAACAGTCTTCGAACCGCAAGTGCAGAATGTCTTGAAAAAGAGGACTTCTAGGAAGAAGGTTAGACTGGCGGATATTAAGGTGGTGGTATCTGTTAATAGCCGGATCGAGCGGGACCTAATTAAACACTTTAGTACCACCAACGTGGATTAGTCGGACGTGGATAAACAGTTAACAGCGTGAAGCTAACTCTTTCGCATAGGTAAGAGAATTTGTATCAGCGTCACGTTCGACTACGAGGATGACTCACTTAACGAAAGCAGTGGCCTAACGACAAGGGGTAAAAAGACTAGCGGACGGTCTACTATATAACGGATGCTAGCAGATCTGGCCGGTGAGGAAGCCGAACGACGGGATTAGGCAGCGGCCTAGGGACATGTGTATAACCTTTTCCGATGTCCTAATCCCTTATATCGCTTCGATCCGCACTGTCTAGTGGATCCCGCGACTGATAGCGAGCACTACCCTCTTAGAGCGACCTATTTACAACGTCTCATCGTGCTCTATCGGGAGGGTTATCCTCTCGTTAGCTAATACGACGTACTACAAGATCTTCGTAAGCAACTATACGCCGAGGAGAAGGAGAGGATGGCGCGTAAGAGCAGCAGCACATCCAAGGGACCTCAAAATTCGACTCCGATCTACATCACCGATGTGCTGCCTAGCACCGGTACTGCAGTCACACCTTCGTCACCCATGAACATGCTGCTTCAACCATCTGCAGGGCGAAAACGAAGGGCGGCGGCCTCTCTTAAGATCGTGGGATATGTTAAAGATACCGTAGACGAGTATCGTCCATGGCAGGCAGACCGTGTTCGCGACCCGACATAGAAGCAGGATTGGCTGCAGGCTGGCGCTATCGTGAAAGTAGAGCACTGTAACACGGAGGAACTCTACATGAGCCAAGATTGGAAGGTGTTAACTAATCTTCAGGTGAAGGACGGGCTTGCGAAGCAGTTCGTGCGAGAAATAGGCTTTTAGGCGAACAAGCGGTGTCGTCCAGAAGACACAGAATTGGATGCCTGACGTGAACGACCTACAGTAACCCGAAAGAGCCTAGAGATACCCCGTCCGACTTAGCCAGTGTTGAGATTCTGCCGATTTTATAGTTTAAGGCTGCCAGCAGGAAACATAACACTGCATCATTACCTGAAAAGCGTGAGCATTAGTCTATATAAACTCAACTGCTTACCAGGCAACTGAGTCAATGAATTAAACTACCACACTGCGCCACTTCACATGCATTATAATACGCTACCTGTTATCGTCAACTGTATTTGGCCAGTTAGCGGATACGGTTCCACAATAATGTTAGAATGGCGAAAGTGCCCTTCTGCACTCTGAGTGCTACCCACGAGATCCACACACCATTCTAGGAAAGTCTTGAAACTCGGTCGAAATGGCTCATCCATGGCTGACCTTTGTTTTCTCACGATAGCTTTGAGCTCGGCGAAACACTATTCGACAGGGTTGAGGTCGGGTGAATACGGTAGCAGATACACACACAAGATGGACATCTGCTTGTGCGCGCGGTTCCCGCACATGCCGAGTCTGGAGAAATAACGCATTATCCAAGATGGTAACGGAGAGGTGGCCTAGCCACGGATTGCGATGGTAAAGCACCTGCTCGATGAAGTCTTCAAAAATGGCCGCATCTGTGCTGCCGGCACACATGCGTGACAACGGGATAACGCTTTGAAATAGGCAGGCAGGATGTGATAGTTCCACCTCGCGGAAAGAGGCTGTCTGCACGGGGGCCATCCGCTCGGAGCCCAACCCGTCTTCCGGTATTCGGCTCGTCGACCACAGCCTGATTCGTCGACGAAAACGAGCTGCCAGCACCGGTAGGAGGACAGCTGGTAGAGGTCATGGTCACGTAGATCGGTATTGCGTTCTTGTACCACACGCCGAACCAACTTGACCACTTCCTTGAACTAAGGAATTTTCGAATTGTGGCTTGACTGACAAGAAGATGGAATTGCTCCCAAATGGAATTGGCTAGTTCGTCTAGGTACAGAGTAGGATGTGCAAAAAGGTGTCTGCATAATGCATCGCTTATTCGCGAGGTTATGTTTGGTGGCGGGCCCCAGCGTGCGCGAGGCGCGTTGGCGCTGCTAAAGCACTCCATATTCTTACTGATCGTGCGGATGGTTCGGGGACTGCATTGTGCTAATGCGGCCATTTGCGAAACTTCCAGGGACCCATCTGTAAGCAGATCCTCGACCAAGCGGCGACGTGCTTTGCTGTATCGCTCGCGCTTGTGTCAGTAGCAGGCACGACACTCCTGCGATAGAAGGCAATACTGTATCAACATTCACTTACACGTCACTAACTAGACCGCGTGGTGGACAGAAAACGGCCCCGAGCCTAGACCGAAACAATACTGTAGTGAGTAGCATTTATACAGTTGAATGGTCCTACTGCGCGACTCCCATTACACGACCGCCTTCTGCGGCTCAGCTCTATGCTTGCTCCTCTTTGCTCTTGGCCTAATCTGTTTCGCGATTTGCTGTGCGCTGCGCAGAGTCCGACTATCTTGCATGGTAGACTGCATGGTTGAGAGTGTCCGTCCCTAACGATTAGTATTCTTCACTGAGGATGAAGAAGAAGATGGAATGACTGAACCGTATGCTAAATAATTGTAGGTCGGTCGTTGGTATCGTACGTCCAAGCTCACGCCGCTCGACAATAGAGCAATATTATTGCAACTAGTGAAGGTGCAGGCATTGTAGACTCGCTCTTCAGCTGACTTTTCATCGCGAATATACTTCGACAAGCAGAAAGATAGCGAGGTCGATGCTCATGCTGGAGTGGTGATAAGTTTCGATCGTTAAGAAATTCGGAGCTATGGTCAAGTGGAATGAAAGTGGGGCTAGAGTGTGGCCCATATAGTCACAAATGCCCCTCTCGCAGTAAGCCCATGCTGCATGTTGCACAAACTATCGACTCTCGCTTTATCTGATATACTTACAAACATCGAGCACACAGAGTATTTACCTCATCCGGGAATGAAGAATATCATCATCTTGTAACCGGAATCAGTAGGTTCACTGAATATGAGTGGAGTTCATACTACGGCCGGAAAGCCCGGATTGCGGGACCGGTATCTTAAACCCTTGGTGTCCAGACGTCGGTCCCGCTCTCCATCGACCTCTAGTGCAACCAATGCCTCAAAACCATCGACCGTACAACCCTCAGGCGCATCACCAACTCTCCTATCGAAGGCTGCAAGCTGCCAGTCCGCATCGTCCGTTACTCAACCTCCAGCTGTCAACCCAATCTCCTCCAGCCTGCAACCAGGAGCCTCCAGGAAATTGAGCAGCCACGATATTCTGAATGGCGCCTTGCAACAACTCTCTGAACGCGATCGAACGACGCTAGAGCCATTCATCCTCTCGCACACCAGCGATGTCAGTAAGGCGTTGGAGCTGTCCTTGGCGGCAGTGAAGCAGAAGCAACAAGACTGCAACGCGAAGAGATGGACCTTCACATTTGCCGGGCGCACAGTGACATTGAAAGAGGAGGCTGACAAAGTAGTGCGCTGGCTGGACCGATTCAAGAACGTAGGGGATGTAATGGTTAATGCAGACCCTATCCATGCGGGCCTGCCATGGGCTGGCGTGCGCCTCCTACTCGAAGTGCGAGTTTCACACCCAAATCAGCTAAACCACGATTACTGACCTTGGACAGGCTGCTGTATCGGAAGCCAACCAAATGGCTTCTCTCCTGGTCGGTTGTGAGACCGCTTTGTACATGATCAATCGACTTAAAGCGTACATGGACTTTCTAGACAAACTGCCTACGTCTTTGGCACGCACCAACTTGGAGACTACTGTGGCAGAGCTGTATGCGCTCATCCTTGCATTTCTTGCAGGCGCAATCAAGACATATCAGCGATCGACGTTCCAACGAGCCCTCACCTCTTTCTGGCAAGATAGCGACGTGCAAGATTTTGAGCGCGACTGCGACAAGTTAGGAACTCGGGCGGCGGCTGACGCGAGCAACTGCGATCGCACATTGAGGGCGCAAGACCGAACGGTGCTGAGACAATTACAACAAGAGTTGCAGGAGGCGCTTGAAAAGCTTGAGCAAGATCATGAATTTCAAGCATCCTTAGAGCGGGTGGAGAAGAAGATGGACCTAAACATTCTCAAGTTTGTTGAGGGAGCCACGTTCGATGCCTACGGCCAAGTGCACGGGGCCTGTCATCCAGCCACCAGAAAAGATTTGTTATCGGATATCCAAGATTGGGCTCAACGACCCGATAGTAGGAGCATCTTCTGGCTCAAAGGCATGGCGGGCACGGGTAAATCGACCATTTCGTGGACGATAGCATGCTGGCTTGCCCAACAAGGCTCCTCCGGGGTTGTTGATCTCGGGGCCAGCTTCTTTTTCAAACGAGGCGAAGGAGATCGAGGATCGGCAGCATTTCTATTTCCCACCATCATCCACCAACTCCTGAGGAAGGTTCCTGGCCTGGATAAACTTGTCGCCGAAGCCGTCGAGTCTAACCTGGACATCTGCAGCAAGTCATTAGGTGAACAATTTAGGACGCTTATTAGTCGACCATTACAGAACCTCGTCACTGCTCCACCTCACAAGATATTCGTTATAGTCGTCGATGCGCTAGACGAATGTAAGGGAGAAGACGCCAACACAGTGCTTCATCTCTGGTCCGATCTGGCTCACATCACAAATATTCGTCTGCGACTCTTCTTAACCAGTCGGCCTGAGCTGCCTATTCAGTTGGGTTTTAATGAAATGTCGACTGACGTCCATCATGACATGATCCTCCATGAGGTGCCTCGACCCATTGTGCGGCACGATATTCTCGCTTTTCTTACAGATGCATTTACGAAGATTCGAAAGGACTGTAACCATGATCCCCTCCTAGGGACGCCGCTAGACCATAATTGGCCGGGCGATCAGGTCCTGCAAGAGCTCACTGAGATGGCTGTCCCCTTGTTCATCGTCGCTGCCACGGTATACCGATTTGTACACGATCCTGTCTGGGACCCTCAAGAACGATTGAAGACCATTTTACAATCGCGGAAAACGGGGCAGATGTCACAGATGGCGCAAACCTACTTACCCGTGCTCGAGCAAATGACGACATCCCTTAGAGATAGGACGGACGAAGAGAGGTTTTTTACCGAGTTCCGCTCGGTTGTTGGATCGATCGTCACGCTCGCAGAACCCCTTTCCAAAACAGCTTTAGCAGCTCTGCTGAATCTCCCACTCGCGACCATCGCGCTCCGTCTGAAGCCACTCCACTCTGTTCTTCATATCCCCGTGGAAATTGAAGCCCCTGTTCGCCCTCTCCATCTGTCATTCGGCGAATTCGTCACCAGTCAGGAACTTCGAAATCAACCTTTCGGTATCCGTAGTTCAGCCACACATAGCATGCTGTTAACTAAATGTCTGGCGCTACTCTCAAGCCCAAGCCCTAAGGGTCTTTGTGAAAACATGTGCAACCTCGCTTATCCTGGGCAGCCACGGCGAGATTTAGCTCCTGCTATAGTCCCAACACGACTACCACCTGCTATGCAGTACGCATGTCGGTACTGGACCTACCACGCCCAGTGTAGTAGGAATAAGATAGGCGACGATGGCGAAATACATAACTTCTTACAGACACACTTCCTGCACTGGCTAGAAGCCTTAAGCTTGCTAGACAGGCTCGCCGAGGCGATCAAGTATATAAAGACACTACAATCACTTGTACAGGTACGTGGTCTGGGAAAGGAATGTTCGCTAGAGTAATTCTTGCTAACTCACAAGGGCGTAGCCGAAAGACTCGATTCGTTTGTCCGCTTTCCTCGAGGATGCACGGCGATTCACCCTTGCAAATCGACACATATCCGACCGAGCGCCACTACAGCTCTATTCGTCAGCTATTGTTTTTGCGCCGCAGGATAGCATCGTTAGAAAGGTCTGTGGGAAGGTGCCTAGCTGGATACAACGAGGACCTCTTACACTAAAGACATGGAGTGCTGAGCTACAAAAGTTAGAGGGGCACACTGGCCGGGTTAACGCGGTGGCATTCTCCCCTGACGGCTCACAGCTGGCGTCGGCCTCGGGGGACCAGACGGTTCGACTGTGGGATGCGCAGACGGGCCACGAAGTGCAGAAGCTGGAGGGGCACACTGACCGGGTCAACGCGGTGGCATTCTCCCCTGACGGCTCACAG
>AMYF01000118.1:0-37704 GCA_000315175.1 Herpotrichiellaceae sp. UM238 | reverse complement strand
CGCGGTGGCATTCTCCCCTGACGGCTCACAGCTGGCGTCGGCCTCGTGGGACCAGACGGTTCGACTGTGGGATGCGCAGACGGGCCGGCAAGTACATGTTTTCGAAGATACCTTATACGTCACTAAAGTTAGCTTTTCAAGTGACGGACACGTCTTGTTAACTAACCGAAGAACTATTCACATTAGTACAGGCCCTTCTGTGTTCGAAACCTGTGTGGAGAAGAGCAGTAACAACCTTATACTCAACGAAGACTGGATCGAGTGTGGAAACACAAGAGTCCTCTGGTTACCTCACGAGTATCGTAGCAGTTCGTCAGCTATTCACGACAACCTACTAGCGATCGGATGTAAGTCTGGGCTTGTTACCTTTCTTCAAATTACGCAGCCGTAAGAGTTTGTTTGGTTAGCTAAGCTAGGGGTGCTTAAGTTCTCGAAGGTGAAATTAAAATGCTCGCATCTCCAGGGGGTTTTTGCAAAGCTAGACAGGCAATAGTAAAAGCACTTCTTAATTAACAATTTCTTTGTAAAGTTTTAGAAAATTATCTTATATCTACCAGATTTTCATCAGTCGCCGAACTTGATCTCAATTGTAACTCAAACAAAATGAGCAATTTAAACGAGAACAGAATCAGATGACCGGATGAGATTACATAACATATTTACTGGTCGCTAGCTAGGCCCGTGTTGATAATTCTTTGTGGAAGGAAAGACTGCCTGTTTACGGTATAGCACCAGAATGCAAGGGTATCCCTCTCATCCAATGGCCATTCAGCAAGAGAGTATCTCGCGCCAAGAGGAATACGCTATCACGTTCAAATGACGAACTGTCCGCTCTTAAAGGTCCTTACTCCCGTTGGTTTGTGTTCGGCTCCCTGAGCTTTTGAAATGAGATCCAAATTCCGGACAAGTGCGTGCAAAGAGACAACATGTGGAACGCTCTGCATGACCTGAATGGGAAGGAAATTATGGAAGGAACGCATCTGTGCAGTTGGTCGATGACTGTGTCGTTCACTCTGACCACCTTCCAGCGCCAGTTGTACCTCTGACTTTGGCATGGACGGGACTTGTTCTGAACACGCAGCTGCTCGGCTCTCAGCTGTGCACAGATAGGCATCATGATTATGGGGTCGTGTGGTCGAAGATAAGCTGATATACAGCTTCATCATACGAACGGGAACCCAGATGTTTCTATTCAGCATGAAATTCGATCCTGAACGAGGGAGCTTTCTCATCACTCTGAGCCATTCGCAATTAAGCAGCAGTTGTGCTATCCATCAGTGAGACCTAAAAACTGCACAAAACTTCACTTTCTAACGAGAATAATAAAATCCATACATCATGGCTACAATGACAGCCACCCTCATCGGCACTGCCCCTCAACCACTGGCTCCTCCTGAAGACAAGTTTACTAGGCGTCCAGTCAAGCAGCTGCCTCGATCTTTGATAGAGGGTTCCCACATCCAAGACACTGAGAAGCAAGCTTTTGATGCCACCAAGCATGTCAACTTCGTGCCGCCCACGAAGATATACACAATGAAAGAGCTAGGACTCGCAGGCCAAGGTATATCACCCAGTGCCATCTCTGAACCATTCTCTCTCTTCACAGAAGAAGCAATACGACAGATGAGAGGCGAGCTCTTTAGTAAGAAAGTCCTCGACAAGCACCAGTACGCTTTAAGCTTCTGCTCGAACCTGGTTCGAGGTGAGTGTCCAGAGTATGTTCTCCTTCCCTTCAGCCTTTACACAACCGGCTAGCTGATATGATTTCAGGGATGCACCATTCATCTACGATGCTTGGAACAGCCCACAAGTCTTAGAGGCGATCTCACAGATCGCAGGCCTAGAACTCGTGCCAGCTTGGGACTATGACATTGGCAATGCCAACATCTCTATCCCTGACGATATGGACAGTGTTCAGATCGCAACACCTGCTCACCTTTTGAACGAAGGCCGGAAGCCGAAAGAAGAAGATATGACAGCGTTCGGCTGGCATTTTGACAGCGTCCCCTTCATCTGCGTAACCATGCTCTCCGATTGCAAAGGTATGGGGGGCGGAGAGACTGCGATCAAGACAGGGCGCGGCACGCAAATGAAGATGAGAGGGCCAACAATGGTAAGCGAGTCAATCAATCCTCAGCATCTTTTTTGCATAATTGCTAATAGCTGATGTTAGGGCACTGCAGTCGTGATGCAAGGTCGCTACATCGAACACCAAGCCCTCAAAGCCCTCGGCGGCAGAGAACGAATCAGTATGATTTGCTCGCTAAGACCAAAGTCCCCTTTTATCAAAGACGAGAGCGTGCTCACTGGCGTAAGGGGCATCAGCTATGTACCCGAGCTCTACTATCAATATGCTTGCTATCGAATCCAAGTCCTTGAGGAATGGATGAGAGAGTATCAAAGGAGGGTAAGGCAAAGGCATGAATTGAAGCGAGACTTTGATTTAGATAAAGCCAGGAATTTTTTGATGGAGCAAAAGGGGTATATCGACGCGATGCTGACGGAACTCGTCGATGTGAAATAAATGCGTGGGTTCTGGTTTGCTGTAGCGGTCAGAGGGCAAGAAATGATTCGTGAAGTTCTGTATCATTAGCTCTCATCTTTAGTCGTATCAATCGCATCCTTTCGTACCTACGAATGTTCTAGAGCGATAACAACGAAACAACCGCTCCAAACAGCCTCAATGTATACTTGTGGTCGGTTGATTGCCGGCCAATGATTGCAAAGCTCGTTTGGAAGTGCATGACGCTGCCAAAAACCATTCCGCATGCGGCGGCTTACTTGAGAACAAGCAAGCCAGCATCACATCTGACTTTCGGGTGTTATCACCTTGTTCTGAAAATCGGATCTGAGACCATATAAGTGAATGGTTGGAATGGGAGTGTCCGGAATTCCGTCTCGACGGACCCCAGCATAACCGCACAAGCGAAGCAACGGCGCTATATTGACCATGTGGGCTTTTCCACACAATTTCCGCAGTTTCCACGCATGTTGCGTCTGGCCAAGTGCTAAGACCTTCGTATCGGAGATTTAGTATCTGATCCACAACCTGCGGCCATCAGCTGCGCGCAGATTCGAGGCGTTCATAAAGTTCGTGCGGTCGACGATCAACCTCACCCCATGATGGTCTGCCAGCCCTTCTCAATCATTACGTCCATCCAAAATACATCATCCTCCTGCTCGCTCTTTGAAGCGTCCAGCCTTCTCCAAACCTCTGTGATGAGCTCGAGTATCACGTAGACAGGTTGAGCCGGGAGCTGCGTCGCGAGCTGATGCAGACGGGCCCTGGCAAATTTTCTTGCGTGATAGACTTGGATGTCCTGTTCGGAAAATTCTGATTCACAGGGACTGTACCGTGACGGGAAGCGCAACTCTGCTGCTGCTATTACGAGCAAGAGAAGCTGATGACACCGTACGTTCGAGCATTCTGGGATTTCTTCTAGCCGTTTGAGAATATGGATTGCGGAGGATGTAAGCCATGACTGTTTATCAGATAGCGAGGCAGCAGCAGCTTTACTGCTCATATCAATAACATTGTCGTGATTCGTACAAGATAGCCGCTGTTGGAGAAGAGCCGGAAAGACCCTGTAAAGTTCCAGGAGCCCTGCGTCTCGTGTCGTTTCAGCAAGTGTGACGAAATCAGAGTTTCTAGTAAAGCCGTCGCCACAGTCAGGCACTGAGCTGCTTTGAGGAAGTTGTGTGGCCAGCAGGCTCTGCTCGAGCTCCAGTGCCAGCGCAAAACATTGCGTTTGGTCCTCCAAACACCGGTCTTGGATTCTGACTCGGCGTATCAGCCTACCGACCTGGCCAAGGAGCATCTGCGATTCCGGACTCACACCAGTCCATGGGTGGGGTAGCATCCCTGAAGTGCTCGTCATTTCACGGTCAAAATTGAGGCCGGTTATCTCGTCGCTCGCTGGCATATTTGTGTACTCGAAATGGTGAGCATAAGGCTGAGCTTGAGCTTGGGCCTGTAGAACATCGACTTCGCTGTTATCCGCGACGAAACTCGTCACCATTTCCCAATACAGCATGGCTTCCTCGAAGAAACGAAACATAGGCCGCATTGGGGTAGGGACTTTATGACCATGGCCCATGGAGCTCGAGTGCATCAACGATCTTGCGGTCCGAAGATATCCAAGACCAAGGTCGCCAGCTCGCTGCCAACAAGCACTTAGGCCTAGTAAAAGCAGGCTAAGCAGCGCCTGGTCGTCAACTTTGTCTAGATGACGCCGAGCACACAACTCCTGCCCAAGGTGTTCAGAGGCCTTGCGGTGATGCTCCAAGCCTTCCCTTCTCATAAAGGGGAGCTCATTTGCCAGATGTGCCGCTGCCATGCTCTGTATTGCGTAGTATATTGATGCCGAGCTGCTCCATTGTTCGCTAACGGTGTACCTGAAAGGATTCAAGAAAGAGTCGAAACATGAATATACTGCACATATTGTCGAAAAATAGTGCTCGACGAGCTTTGTTGCATGGTGAACCAAAGGGTATGAGATTTTGGGAGAAGTCGTGTAGAATTTCCTCAGTAATTCTTGGACATCTCGGCGGCTGTTGCGAGATACCAAGTGCATAGGAGCCAATGTGGATACATTGCTGTCTACCGGTGTCATGACATCCGTCAGATCGAGAATTGTTGACAAATCCAGCTGATCAACATTCTTCAGTCTAGGAGTGGTGGAAGTATACGATCCAAACGTAGGTGAGGTTGAGCCCGGACTTGCTTGCGATTGCAAGGCAAAAGGAGTTTGCGCAAAGCTTGATGGAAAGCCTTCCTGAGAATCGGCGAAGAGCTCTTCAATATTAAACCCGTCAAGGTCGACAAAGTCCTGCACCGAATCCGCGAGTGCAAGATCAGTGTCGTCTACGTTAGCGGTCATTAGCTTCTCAGCAACCACCTGCAATCTTTCTCTAGGAGATCTAGGGGTTGTGTTGACCTGCCTGCGATTTCCATGCGACTCGACAGAGTCGGAAGTATTGCGTCTGGTCTTTCCACGAACAGAGGTACGCTGGCTAACCTCGCTCTTGCGCAATGCGGTATCAAAAGTCCTAACGCTGGTCTGACACTTGTCCTTCCACCTGAACACCGGCTGGTAACCCGGGCATTTGCGATGGCGATTCGTACAATTCTGACATTCTGGTTTCGTCTCGTCACATTTTAACCGCTTCTCCTTGCAAAAAGCGCAGCCCGTTCGAGATTTAGAAGACTTCACGGTGCGCGTGCACTTAGTCAAAGTCGGTTCCCACGTGGTCTCGAGAAGGCGCTTTCGCGAAACTCTTGTTGCGCCAGTATTCTGCTCTTTCTCCATGAGGAGTGGAGGTTTAGCACAATTTCGGTTATGCAAGACGTTGTATCGCACTGTTTTCGGAGCCTCAGTTCCGTCGTCTTGGAAACATAGGCAGAGTGTATCGTGCTTAGCACCTGCCTTTGCCCAATTTTGAGTCTCAGAAAAGATGAGGATGTGAGATCTAACAACGATCGGACAAAGCTTTGAAGTCGCATCTCCAAGCCATAATCAGCATAACTACGAGCCGTTGCCATCGAAAGATAAGCTCCGACTGCCCAGAACCCCAGGGACTGATAGACAGCACTCCGCACTCGGCTCAGCAACCCGGGCCGAAGCAAGGGAGACGCATAGGGACATGAAGCGACACGTTTAACCGAAGTCTGGGGGACACGAGTTCAAGGACCTTGCTCTTTCTGGGTCGTCAACAATACCCTCCACAAGTCATGTAATGTCTGGTCAATGTCTCCATAAGTCTATGCCATCACCTTGAAAGCTCTCTCTTGCGGACACTACGTCGTGAAGCGTTCCACTGGGTTGCGATGTATGGTTCGACAAATCTAGTGCTTCAATCCACTTGAAGAATAACCGAGTCGCCAAAAGTCCCCGAATTGGGAAGGTAAAATGAGAGCAAATCGCGCACTGTGTTATCAACGTGTTTCATGTTCAAAATCAATCCTAGTGAAGGCATAAAATGCTCACTCTACTGTCTGCATGTTTCCATATGCCGGAGATAGACGATGCCAACACGTTGACTGTCGCAGGATAAACTTATTCAAGATATACAGGATATATCTGCCTTCCAACATGAACGCGACGCCTATGGTGTTCGACTTCAGCCGACCTACGGCACCAACATCCGTTAAAGGACATCCGCTCGGAATTTGACACGATTTTTGATCTGGCCGTTGTTGTAGCAGGCCTTAACGGTCTCTCCGCAGCATTTTCTGCTCGACAAGCCGGCCTTTCAGTCGTAATCGTGGAAGCACGTAATCGTGCCGTTGGCAAAACTTGGAGCGTGCCTTTGGCGTCAGGTCGTGGATGCGTTGACCTCGGTACTGCATGGATAAACGATACGACGCAATCACGGATATGGTCGTATGCTCAGCAATTCGGCTGGAAAATGGTCAAACAATGTCTTGCGGGGCGCGCAGTCATGGATGAGACTCCAGGTGACCGCTTTGAGTACCCATTTGGCATCATGCCTGAGGCAAGCAATGTAGAGTTGTGGCGGTTAACACTTAGACGATTGAGAAGTCACCGAATCTAGTTCTCGCCAAAATACAAGAAGAAGCTGGAAGGTGAACTAGCCCACGATCAAGTTTTGAACAGTTCTGGCTGACACTTGGGTTCTCCTAGGAGCACAATCAATCGCCAACAGTATCGCAAAACTCGTCGGAAGCAGCTACGTTCACCTCTCCTCTCCCGTCGCATCTGTCAGAAACTACAGGTCATACGTAGCGACCACCACCACCACTGGAAAGACTTTCGCAGCAAGCGAGTGCATCTTATCTATACCAAGCACCATGTATAAGAGCTGAGCTTCGAGCCTCCCTTACCAGCACCAATACAACAGGCTGCCAACGCGAAAATACTTGTGGATTTCAACAAAGCCATCATTTGTTATGACAGACCATTGCGGAGAGATTCTGGCTCGAATGGTTACTTCTTGAGCTACACCGGACCTATCACGCTAGCAAGTAATACCAGTGTAGACGAAAAGCGCTTGTACTCTTTGACATGTTTTGTCAATGGCCAGTTCGCGGGGTTCGAGTGAACATCCTCCACATGAACGGCGAGCGGTGGTATTGAAGCTGTTGGCATGGAGGACTCTGAAGCCTACAAGTCCATTGAGGTCTTCGATCAGATCTGGAAACATGAGCAGTTTAAAATTGGTGCTTTGGCTTCTATTACTGCTCTGGCAACTCACTAAGTTCTCGTCAGTGTATGGGTAACCTGTCGGCACTCTGCATTTTGTCGGTACAGAATATGCTAGGAAGTTGAAGGGCTACATGGAAGGTGCGTTGCGTTCAGGAGAGGGAAGCGCTGAAAAGGTGTTTGAGGCTTTGGAGCAGGCCCAACGGGCAAAAGCTCTGAATAGAATGGCTCGTACTTTATCAGTCGGGATCTTTTCGAGGTGTTCCTCCTGCCGACCCAATGCCTGTCAGACTGCTTGACCAGATAGCGTAACAGTATGACTATCGATTTCTAACAATTGATGTAGTCAAAATAGTGCACTCCATGACCCTGTACGCATTTGAGGTGGTGATAATACATCGGCCCGGCTGCTGTTCCTGCCGACTCCGCCGGTATTGTGCGGGGTTTTCGGGCTTATCTGGGAGTGCAATGGGTTATCTCTCCGCCAGGATTGTCTTATCCCGGACTTATTAATCATTCAGATCGTCTTTCCTCTCATACATGCGCCGTCTCTTCAAGCATGATCTCGAGGCAGCAAACCGCTTTGAGCATGCAGCTCTTGACGGCAGCTCTCCCGAGAGTCGCATTACGGTCAAGAAAATGACACGAGCTAAGCGTGCATACGTTCCAAAAGTTAGAGGTGTGTCTCACAACTTCTTTGCCATCTAGACGATACCTGTTCTGATGCGTGAGCAGGATGCTACGAGTGCTCACAACGACGTATACACTGCGACAGAGGTCAACCCAGTTGTGCCAAATGTGTAGCGAAAGGAATTCGCTGCAGTGGGCTGGGCGTGAGATATCGATTCACAGATGATGTAGTCTCGAAAGGTAGGACTTGTGGGAATTTACGACCACAGTCACACCAGCCCGATGCAACTTCCAGTGCTAAGTCCAGTAGGCTTCAAGACAAAGAGCCTACGTTGGAATTTCAGACCGATGCTGACATGGATCAAAATGCTGGTGACTGTAACTCGAATTTTGAAACATGGTGCAGCCCTTTGGAAAGTCGAGGCTGTGACATGTCAGGTGCCACAAATACCGAATCGTTTTACTCCTCACAAGTATCCGATGAATTGATATCTCCTTCGAACTACCAACACTTATTCATCAGCACGGCCGAACATATAAGCCCCATCCCAACAACGTCGAATGCAATTCCTCCTTCTGCGCTCGAATTTTTGTTTGCTAGCACAGCTCAAAATACGAAACCCATACCAGTGACACCAGCTGACCCTCTTGAGTCATGGAAGCAACATCTCCTCATCTACTGTGAGTACAGGTCAAGCAGCCTCGTTTCTATGTCGCATCTACTCACATATCAGTCTCAACCAAGATCGCCACAGAATTGGTAGTAATCGACGACCATCGTAACGGCTGGCGCCATCTGGTCTTGCCTATCGCTCGCATTGATGAATTGGTCATGGAGGCGGTACTTTCTGCATCAGCTTTTCACTTTTCGGCGAACGTCAACCACGAGTTGTTCCAGCCCAGTGCTATATATCAGAAAGCCATCCACAAATTGCAACAGAGGCAGAACCTGCAGTCTCAAGACATAAATGGCAAGCAAACAGTTTGCCTTGCTTTACTGGTCTTCCTAGCGACGGTCATGGTCAACGGAAACTCTGACTTCCGCACCCTGTTCAAGCTTCTGGAAGCAGCTCTAAGCGCTGTCGGTGGCGAAGAAGCGCTTAGAAGAGGAGAGTTGGGAACTTTCTTAATAAGGCAGATTCGAAAGTAAGTAACCCCTATTGTGTTTCGATATGCGTGCACTAACCAATGCAAGACTTCGCAATTACGCTGCACCACTGATCAGCCAGTTGGAAGGAGTCTCAACTCTCACCATGACGGCATCGGTCAGGCCGTCCAGCTCGAGCGGCTGGGAGTGTTTCAGATCGTACTATCATTTGTATCCTGATCTCTCATATCCATTGTCGCTTATTTACGATCTCAATGAACAAGCTTGTAACATCTACACAACGCGGGTATTGGTTGGCTCCAGCGGTCCATCATTGACAGAACTGGTACAGAAATTCAAGAATGCATTAGAGGCTTTCCCACCTGGGGCTCCGGGCGAGCACGTCCTCGTATGGGCGACTTTTATTGCTGCTTCGGAGAGTGTCCTGCCGGAGCACCAGCAATACTTTACAGACGTCTTGCTCAGGCATTATCGGCGAAATGGCTTTGCCAATATTCCCGCGGCTATAGACCATTTAAGGAGAATATGGAGACGGAGGAACAAGTACGACTGGACCAAAACCCTCCCAGACCTGCAGGTGTTCATAGTATGAGATGAAAAGCCTAAGTCAAGCTTTGCACAAACATAACTTTTTCGTTCACAATTTACATCCAGCTCACTCACGCGCTGTTCATACAATTTAGGTTATTGACGAAAGCCACCTCACATTAATCATCATTTCGCACCGAGCGTTTGCGAGCAATAACACAGCCACGACGAGTGGGTTTGCTTAGAGTCAATTGGTTAGCAAATGGATAACTCGATCATTGTGGTGTGCTGGTCTTCTAAGTTTTAGATACCAGCGGCGGAGAGGCGAAGTCCATCGTCTCCTCTCGCTTAAATGCCACGCCTATATTCACGGGCCGAACACTTGTCTCGTAGGCATGAAGGACCGACTAATACCTTGAAGAATACAGCTGGTCATTGCTAATGATGCTCTCGCTACCAGTCTCCCACGAAATCGCTTCCGAGGCCGGAAGCGGTGTTCCGAGGTTAAGTCTAACGGGTGAGCTTTAGCTGTCCTTTTCTTGTCGGCCAATTCTTCCGCGTTGTACCCATGGGTGCTGTCTTTTTGTTTTCTGGCTTCTTCGCCGCTGCTTTCGTCGGTGGGGTCTTCTTTGGCAGTGTCATTGTCTTGGACTCGAAAATACCCATATTCAGACAAGGTAAAGCAAAACTTCATCTCGTATAGCTTCAAAAACGGGACGCCCCTGCCAATTTGATCTTGCAAAGATCTGCGAAGCATCAACTCCTGCCGGCTTCGAACCAACTTCCGACTACCTTGCCGTACGGAGCGTTTCCATCGTGTACATCGATGTGACTTCGTCAAATCATTTGACAGACCTCAGTGCCCATTTCGAAAATACGACTACATCCACCCGTCACGAAGGGTCATTGTCGACTCTACACTACATATCTTCTACGCTGCGGTGAAAGTGAAAGTGAGCACGTACCAGCACCGGCCTCGTATTCTGCGCACCAGAGAAGTTCTAGGCCAAGCCGTTGCAACGAAAACCTAACTACATATGTCCAGGTCGTGTTCAGCTTCTCCTGAGATGCAAGGCTATGAATCGTTGCGAGTCGACGGTGTTTTATTGTCGCCTTGGGTTCAAGTTTTTGACTCAGATTAGCCAGCCATTCTATGACATGCTGTGACCCTTTCCCGGTATTGTTTGTGTCATGGTCCAGCGTGGACCCCGATCTCAAGCGGTAACACGCATGCTCAGCTAGTCAGTTCGAGTATAGGATACCGTAGGTATTAGCAATCGGCTTCCGACCCTGTAAAGCCGTGATTGCTTGCATATCTTTGAAGTGGTATCGCTTGCAAATACGACAACTCTAGTGGACAGTACATTCTCTTGCATCATCCACACTCACAGACGTAAGCATGATGAACATCGCATTGAGCGATTCTTTGTCCAGCTACGTCTCCAGTAAGCAGATCGGAGGAAACCTGCATGAGGGATAGGGATGTGCCGTTGGGATCGCATTATTTGCGTGCATCTGTTCCCGTTGCTGAAAGAATCGGTGTGAGAGACAATGTAGCTGCCAACATGATCGCCCTAAGCCGGGGGAGGGATTGATCAGCAGACTCTCAGGGCGCTTCATGCGCCGAAGAGGGTGCTTGCTGCCGCCCTTGAACGTCTACTTTTCGCTGTTCGGGGTATGCTGGACCTATCATTCTCGAAGCAAATGAATAAGCCAACCAAGGGTAATTCTGAGAAACTCAGAAGACCAGAAAATTTAGTTTTTGCTATGATGGCGATCAGAGGGTAGCGGTGCTTATCACGCAAGCAATGAAGGCAAACCAGCAGACCTGTATCGGGAGATCATTAAACACGAGATGCTATGTATGACAGGTTACTTTCTGACATTCGGATATGGGTACAGGAAGAAAAAAGAAAGAGGAACTACGCGAAGTGCATGTTATCCTAGAAGTGCCTCAAGCTCTGTTTTGCCATAAGCAGCGAAGATTGAAAAAATTTACCCCAGGTCGAACCAAGTTCGATCCTTTTCATTCCCAAAATTTTTTGCAAGCAATACATGGCTGCCCAAGTCAATCAACTCCAGCACAGCACAGAGCAGGGTCACAACACCATTGTCCGCGACAACTTGTGCATCCAAGCATCAATTCCCACCCGTTGCAGAGTCTTTTCGCTCAATAGCGCCGTAGAGCCTCATCTCCGTTCTCTCGCTGAATATCCCCTTTCTGTCTGCTCTGCTATTCCATTGTCCCGCCCATTCCATCAGCATCACCACTTCGGATCACCGACTAACGTCATGACTTTCCGTCCCGAAATCACTCTCATCAAACCACTCATCCACCTTACGCCTCCGTCCCTCGAAATCGCTCGCGTCAAAGTCCAACTCACATTCACGCAGGCATTGCTTCAACTCCTTCATCCTCGACTCCACGATTGGCGTCAGGCGCATGCGGTAGCACATGACTCTTGCATTACCTGACGCAGTAATCAGCATATCCGATCCAAGCCAAAGAAAAAAACAGGATAAGCGCAGTAAGGCGCTGGACACCTACCAGTAGCCTCAAACGGACACCCCTCACAATGCCCCAGTCTTACATACTGCCCCAACATCCTCTTGACATCCTCCTCGAAGTCTCTGTGCGTTCTGTATTTCTCCTCTGCAGGCGTCTCTTCGAATTGCTCAGGAATACCATCGACACCGGTTCCTATGCCAGAATGGTTAGCAACAATTTGCTTTGCAACACAAAGCTACCATAGAAGCACCCGGCGTCGTCGACACGGGATAATTGAAGCAAGCGCACTGACCTGGAACTCTCCGCGTGCCGAGAAGTCGTTCTTTGAGACGAGTAAAGATGCACTCGGTATCATGCGGCACTGGTGGTTCTCTGACGCAGGACTTCGAGCCGACGATCTTTGCGACCTGGCAGCAATATCTGATTGACAATTCATTTCGCTCCTGTGCGCTGAGAGGCTTATACTCCGGCGTCTTGTATGCGCCTTGGGGCTTTCGCGCGTTGGGGCGAAATGGTCTTGGGCTTTTCACGTCTATTTTGGCTTCTGCTAGGATCGTTGGTGTGCCGCTGATCTGAAGCGCTTGCCGGGATGTGTTGGAGGTGGAGGTGTCGTTATGTTTTGATGAAGTGGGCATTTCAGGTTTATTAGCATTGGTTTTTTGCTCAGATTCGATGGTACGATCTGACTGACTGCTGCGGCGAAGGTATTGGTCGGTCATGCCTGTAATGCGCGGTTGTTGGTCTTGTTGAGGCTGGGATTTTTGGTCTGGTGGTGGTGGCTTAGCCTGATCTTGGGCATCTCGGTGAGCAAGAGCACTACGGAAATTGATGCTGGAGTCCATGATATCCGCATTAGAAGGTGCTGGCAGAATAGTTCCAGGCGCGGCGTCGAAACTGTCGATTGATCCGAGTATTTCTTTATGGCATTGACTGAGGAGATCAGGCTCCATGGTACTAGCAAGAGCGGGGGTTGAATTGCCCTTATCGCCTTCAGGTTTGATGTGCTCACAATTGCCTACGTTGAGTGGTGGTGTGAGAATGCGGGCGTCTTCCATTCGTTGACGTTGGTTTGGTCGCTGGTCTGTGATCTCGATGGACAGACTTCGTTTCGGTCGTGGTGGGTCGGCGAAGTCAGAGTGGTTTTTGGTTGACGAGGGCTGGTTTTGAGATTTTCTGGTGAGACCTTTACCGAGACGAGGACTGCCTTGTATCTCACCATTGGGCTTTACTGCGGTCGTTAATACCTTCGGAGTGGCTGTTGGTGTATATTCTTGCCGCATATTCAGACTTTCAGGTTGACTTGGCGTCTCAGCAAATTGCTTGAATGGATTCCATATGGGAGGCTGCCGGAATTGCTGAGTAAGAGGGCTTCTGGCGGCATCCGTTATTTGGTAGTGTCGTGAAAGCTTATGCGGGTGCGTGACAGCTTCATACTGCCGCGTATCGACATCGTCGGCTGGCGGAACAACTCTTTGAGAAATATACTTCGTGTGTTTTTGCGGCAGACTTGACGTTCGAGAATCTTTTGTAAGAGTTTGAGGCTGACAATGCCCTAGGGAAGAGTTTCTCGATATGGGTCTCCCCTGAGGGGCCGGCGCAGCGATTCTTCCCTGTTGGGATGCGCTATCTTGCAGATATAGCAAGGATTTTGACTGACGGCAGTCGAGTGGATGACTCAAGAGTGAAGGCAGCAGATGGCTGCTAGCGTTGTCGGGCGCAGTACGTGGACGAGAGATTTGTGGAGAAAACATGCCATATCGGTTGTACTGCGCATCGACTTGCTCAGGATGCTGGGACAGAGAGGCAGGGCTGGCCGTAAGTGGATTTGATGGCCGATTTGCCATGGGCTGAGTTTGACGTTGGTCGGAAGCTATATTACCGCTTAACTGGGTTTCATTATTGATATGACCTTGAGCTTGCTCAGCTAAGCCAGTGACGGGTTGGCGGAAAGAGGAGGTATGGGATGGGTTTTGGGTGCTGTTCGACTCTACGGAAGGTGACACCTCGCTCTCTTGAGCTTGAGATGTCTTTTCATATTTCTCGATGTTTGGTCGCGCAGCAATTGCGGTCAGGCCTTGACTTTGACTCAAAGCGCCGGACCTGACAGCACTGCTGGTAGCACTTTCAGCTGAATAGTGGCTAGCTCGGGCAATCATGAGTTGATCCCTAACAGTCCATATCTGCATTTCTGTCCTAATTCTTCTATGTTCCAATCCGTGGAGCTCTTGCTCAAGCTCTGCGATTGACTTCGATCCTGACATTGTAGATGTTGTAACGCTAGGTTTTTGTGATGTCGCAGCCCCAAGAAGGAAGCTGTAAAATATTGGATGAATAGAGTAGCAGATCTGGCCAGCGCGTGGCTATATTTGTGATTGTGGGTTGCGCTCCAGCGGGACCTGCGACGCAAAATATGTTCGCTTGATAGGAAACAGCAAAGACAAAAAGACGGGAGGATCGCTCAACAAGATAACTGAACCTCATTAACAGGATCACCTGGTTGATTATGCCAGTTTAAGCTCGTGTGGCGGGACTCTGAGCATGCACGACCAGGTAGACAGTGCACAAGAATGCGAACAGATGCATCTGCGTTGTGTATTACTCGAACCTGAGGGCCAGGTGAGATCAACAATTAAGTAGCTGGTAACTGAAATGTCGATTTTGCAACGAACAAGTAAGCTTGTCCACAATTAACACATAATGACCTCCCTATCGCAGAGGTCTAGGCCCCGGACAGGAACATATCGGGGTGCAGTTCATTACCGTTTCGACACTCAAGTATGGGCTGCTTTCACTGTGGACATGCCATAACCCATCTGACCAGAATAGCTGTGCAACCCAGCTATGAGTATAGATCCTCACCCTGAGGTATCGCCCCGGCAAGATAAGGCATCAAGTTCAAATCAGTAGGCGCCAACGAGCACCAAATCGCATTATGATGTTTGATTGCACAGCTTTTCATTATCATATCTCATACCTTCATCAATATATTCTGTATGCCTGCACGCTTCTTTTTCATGGTCCGAATGTATCGCCTGGCTCGAGAGTCAGATAAGGGCAAGCCGTCCAATCACATCCCTGCTTGTATATCTCCGTTCCCCACCATTTGAAGTTCTTCGTGAAGCCAGGATATATAAAACCAAAGAATACCACGACAAGGGAAAATGCAAGTCCGGAGTCAAGAGCAGCAGATGTTGTCATAGTGTACTTACTCCACCAAGCCGGAGCTCTTCGTCGCACAAGATGGTTGAAGCTGAAACAAACGACTGCCCAGATGGAGAAGTTCAGGCCTGTGGCTGGTGGAATCCAACTCAAGCTCCCGAACAGAACCGGCAGATTTACCTTACGAAGTATGCTTTTCTTTCGCCGCTTGCTGATCATCCATAGAACAACAGGTGCTACCGCTCCAAGCAAAAAGGCCCAGACCAGATGCCGGTAGAGAGCTCCAGGACCGAAGAACCGCTGCGGTCCAACCACTCCCCAGAGAATGCTGCCGTTGAAATGGACACGGGCGATAGGACAATTGAAACCGTTGATCGCTTCAGGCGTGCATATGCCTGAAATGTTGACAAACATCCAGTTGAGAACTACAATCTGAACACAGCTGCTAACCAGTGTCGCCGCCATTTGAACATTGAAAAGTATTTTCGGCGGGATTTTCATATAGTGGCCAAGCTTGAGGTCAGAAGAGAACTTGACGCCTTGCGCTGAGGTAATGTAGCAATAGGTGACAAAAACCATATTTGCAACGGGTCGGCCAGGGAACACGACTCCGCAGATAAGTTGACAGATCAGGTAGAGACTGCTGTGTTGATTTGTGATCGCCATGACGATGCTGACAGGGATGAAAAGTACAGTGGTGATGCCAAGGGCAAGCAAGAGGCCGTACCACGGTAGATGAATGGGATAATGTTCGACGACGAAGATGCCAATTGCTAGCATAGCGACAAACGTGAGCAAGTACCACCACATCGGAACATCCTGGTAATTCTTCATGAGCCTGCAGTGGATGTCTTCGCTCGATTGTCGATGATATGCTGTTGTCGAAACTGGGTCGACGTCCATCCGCGGCACAGGTACGTAACCATTGTGTTCTCGCTTTTCCTCCCTTTCTCGATATGCATCTTTCGTCTGCTCCCAAATGTCCCGGCCATGCCAACAAACGGTGTGGGTGACTAGAGCTGCTAGGGCAGCGAACTGGACGCCGTACGATAACACATAGGTGATTGGCAAATACACCCTTGAATAATTTTCGTATGCTTCTCTGTCGAACAAGAAATCTGGGGTGAGGATCTTGCTCACCTCATAAGGCTTGCCAGTATTGTCGAAGACCGCTGAAGAGAGAATGGGCAGATATGCTGAGAACAAAGTATTGCTGTAGTATAGAATTGGAGCAATGATCCACATGACCAATGCGAGTCCACCAACCACATTCGCGGCAGCCCACCACGGTGTGAGAAGTGGTGAGCCAATGTATGCGATCTGAGCCCAGTCGAAAGTGATCGGAAACATGCCCAAGCCAGAGGCAACACCGAACAAGTTTGCGACGACCACGTTCTTGGGAGCGAACCAAGTAATGACGTTGAAGTAGCTCAAAGCTGGCATGAGTAGTCCAGGGAGGAAATACCATGCAAAAGCAGCCAACCAGGCGAAGATAAAGAATTTGTAACGAGATATGGTCCAGCCATTTGCCGATTTGTTTTCATTTGTGTGCATGGTAGTAAACATTGCCGTTGACATCAAAGTCCCAGGCCAGATCATAGCAGCCGGACGTACCAAGAATCGTCTGGTCAAGCCAGCAAATGCGTACCCAAGTATCTGAGTGGATATGGTCAAGAGTAGCTGGTAGACAATTGTGACATCCTGCTTGTAGAATTTGTGCTGCTCGACTATGACATCAGTAGCAAAGGCAAAGCCAAAGGAGACGTTACTGCTAATGTAGACACAAGCGTGTTCTTTCTGGTTCCAGGTACCTTGTGCAAGCCATAGTCGCAATTTTGTCAGCCACGGCTGACGCTGAAGGTCGTTTCGCTGACGGTTACCGTAGATGAAGATCGCCTCTGGGTCGTGTCTCCGTTTCAATAGCAGATCCCAGGCACGCCCCAGAGGATGCACAAGCACCAGTGCGATAACGGGTGTAATGCTCACACTGGGGTATCTCAGAGAAAAGAACAGGTTTGTCGCAGAGCCAGCAACCGCAAACAGCATGGACAGGATCCACATTCGAGGTGTGTTGATTGAGAGGGTAGTGTTGTCGGTATTGGGCACCGAGGCCCTCACTTCAGCATATGGAGAATTGTCCTTGTCGCATGGCTCTTCGTCACCGTCCATGTCAAGTATGCTGGAGCCGGAGGAGTGGTCATGATGGCCGGGGGCCTCGACTGGCACGGCAAAGGATGTCTTGTTATCGAAGCCTAGGCCAATCTCTGTGCCCTGTGACTTGCGCCGCCGTGGATGTCTCTGGTATTCTGAGGAGGTGGTCCGACGCCTGGTCAACAACTCTTCATTGCCATCAAACCGTTCTTGTCTGGCAGGGCTGCTTTTCCGGCGTTTTCTTGTCCTGTGATCTTGTACTCTGTCTTCATCAGAGTCGTTGGGAGAGGCCGCCTGGACTGGAACGGCGCCGTACGAACCAGTGCCCAGTGCAGGAGACGACCGGATCAACAGTGGATTTCGCGACATGATGGCGGACCACAGCGTCGACCAGGTGCTCGATGGGGCCGCATCGACGTAGGAGGATGTGAAGGTATCGGAGGAGTGGCCTTGTGTCACCTGTGGAGTGCTGCCGTGCAACTGCTGCGTCGCATGCAACGAGGAGACACTGCTATTGTCTGCACCGTAATGCACATGTTGAGGATCTCTGCAGTTTGAAGGTCCTGCGGCATCGGGCGCAAAGGGTTGAAGCTCAAGGGTTGCAGGAGACGTTGTTAGGGCCGCATGGTTTTGAGTCTCGAAGCTCTCCATCCAAAAAGATGGGTCATGATGCCAACATGTCAGGCCGGGTGCGCTGCCAGATGTCGCAAAAGACGGTCTTAGGCAAGTGCTCCCTGCAGCATGACACGCTCGACAGGCATCAAGTGCGCAGAAAACCCGACGGCGTGGGGGACTGCACCTCTCACTGGCTCCTGTGCATGCACGAAGTGGCAAGCCCAAGATCATCTAAACTTTTCGGCACGATCCTCAATCACCAAGCCCCCAATCAATGACGATTCTAGTTTCAAACTCTCAGCTGATCAGATTGATAAGATAAAATGCCTCAAGCGGTCAGACTACCTCCGTGGTAGCTTTACCGACACTATTGCCGGAAAGGAAAAATTCAAAGACAAAGCCGTCGCAATGCCCAAACCCACAAAAATTGGGTTCCTCCAGCGGTCAGCCAGGCCCGAGGTGTGTTCTCTGGAAGTACGGAGTACGGTGAGCAAGCTACAGTTCCAGGCAGTCCGTCCAGTTGGGCATCTGTCCAGGTGATACACAAACGACGTGCTACTGGGGGTAAGGAGAGATGGCTGCTTTGCCACAGCAAAGCAAGACGTTTGATAGGCTTTTTGGTGACCAGACCCAACTTGTCTAGTTGCATTCCACTCTGCACAAGCTGTCATTCACCTGGTCGCCTTCGCCAGTGAGACCGGTCATGACATTTCGAGAGGGCGCCGTCGTCACCGTGTCGTGTCGCCTCGTGGCTGCAATACGGCCATTAAACACGCCTTGATGTAGAATATTCCATGAATCGTCTAATGGCCTTAACAGAGACAATCGCACATGCATCAGTGCCACGAGATTTTGCTCGAGGTACGGACACTCTGGAGCACGAGTATAATATGCACTTACCGCGAGCAAGTAACAATTGACTGCTCTTAGGATTGAAACGGCATGCTTCCTTGCTTGCGAACGCTGTCAATCTGCCTGCTGTGCAGCCTGCTTGAAGCTCAAGAAGAGCTACGCTTACAAGACGGCCAATCTATCCCCGCTGAAGTGTTTGACAACAGCAACCACTCCGTTAGTCGCACCCTCGGTGTATACCACCATCATGTCACTGATAGCGCCGTAAGTTGTAAGAGTCGAGCAGGCACACTGTACCCGCAATGCCACGGAACTGAACCAGCTGAATCCGGATGCTGATGAAAGAGCGAGGAAGCCGATTTTATCTCACGGCGCGAAGAATGCTTGATTGCTGAACAAAAATCTCCATGCTGATAGCTCAATGCATCAATGCCTTCATCTTGGGAAGAAAGCCTTCTCAAGCGGCATCCTCTCACCTTCCCAAGCCAACCAGTCGCTCCGCGTCGTAGGTAAGAGACCCATAGCATTGACCTTCCATATGCCCAGTGCGAGTAGAAGAAAGTTCATAAGCACGTATACAGCCTTCACACCCAGCATTTGGCTCTTGGTACTCTCGGCTTCAAATCTAGCAAATGTCACATTCGTCGCAGCTATTGCTTGTATCGGATTTTTGAATCTGCGCCGTCCGTCAGCACAAAGTCACTAACAGCCACAGTATGAGAATCCCTACAGCATAAATACCATCATAATGCTAAAAATCTGCAAAGTATTTCCGCTCATGTAGCCCATGATAGCCTGCATGGGCAACTGTTTCGCAGGTCCGAGCGCGATCTCCCAGCTCTTCTTGAGCTTCAGCGTATCCATTTCTTCTTGTGTTGGCGGCTTCCGAGCCGCCTTCTCCGACTTTTTCGTAACAGTTTTGGAGGACAGGTAGCCCGGAGGATCGGGAAGGCTGTTCGCCGACTTTGAGCGGGGAGGTGGTGGGCTGCTGAGTTCAACGACCCATTTTGGTGGTGGCGGAATTGATTCTCCTGCCATGCTGACGATTAACCGGTGAGTACTGTATTTGGATGTATGCTGCGTTGGGCCTGATAGCCAGGTCCGACAAGTAAACTTCGTTGCGCTTGCAGTCGAGGTGTGCTGACGAGGCTGCTGTCACTCCAGGCAAGGCTATATAAGGCCCTTGGCAAAAAGTATACACCATGGACGAGGTCTGACATCGGGATAGACTTGACACCCTCGCTCCTGCATATTTATTGACGTTCAGGCGAATGATTATCTTCGACGGATGTATCTAGATTCATTTTGAGCTGAATCCGAGCATTTGTGCAAGAAACTTGGGACTGAGCGAGTCCGACTCCTAACCAATGATGAAGGCGCGGAAGTTGCGGTCTTGACATACAGCTCGTCATACGAGAGTACCCGTCATGTCATCCAAAGACGGTGATGCAAAGCTCTTCGCTCGCGGCAAAGTTGCGGAGCTACGGGCTGAGCTGCAGAACAATGGGAAGAAGGACAAGAATCATGCCGCCAAGAAAACTGCTCTGAAGAAGATCGTTGCGAATATGACCATGAGCAATAACGATATGGTCGCCCTCTTCTCAGATGTCATCGGATGCATGCAGATACCCGTTTTGGAGATCAAGAAGATGTACGTCCAGGAGCTGATCAGAATGTGCTTGAACTGATGACGCTGGCCAGGTGTTTTCTTTACCTTCAAAATTATGCTCGGATGAAGCCTGAGATAGCTTTGCAGGCACTGCCGCTGCTACAGGAGGTTGGTTTAGCTGGTCAGACCGAAGTCGTCAATGTTGACTTTGTCAGGACCTAGAAGACTCGAATCCGCTGACTCGAGCACTGGCGCTGCGGACCATGTCTTACATTCACGTTAGAGAATTCGTCGAGGGCACGATCGGACCGCTGAAGAAGCTGATGGCCGATAGTGACCCGTATGTGCGAAAAACAGCAGCCATCACGGTGGCCAAAATCTACGATCACGATAAAAGATTAGTCGAGGGATCCGATCTTATCGACAGGTTGAATCGGATGCTGAAGGACGAGAATCCAACCGTTGTTGCCACAGCACTTTCATCGCTCCAAGACATCTGGGAGAGGAGCGAAAACATCAAGTTGACTATTGACTACATAAGTGCCTCGAAAATCGTGTCCATCCTCTCAGATACCAATGAGTGAGTGCCACAAAATTGTTGTCACAAAATGCTAACAATGCAAAGATGGTCGCAAGCGTACATCATGGAAGCGCTCCTCTCATATGTTCCGCAGGAGTCCAACGAAGCGCATCTTCTGGCAGAGCGAATAACGCCAAGGTTATCGCATTCCAACTCGGCTGTTGTTCTAACAACTGTACGAGTCATCATGTACCTGATGAACTACATCTCCGACCCAAAACAGATCGACGTACTATGCAAAAAGCTGTCACCGCCTCTAGTCACCTTGCTTTCGAAGCCCTCAGAAATACAATACCTCACGTTGCGAAATTGCATACTCATACTTCAACAACGACCTGAAGTGCTACAGAACGACATCAGAGTCTTCTTCTGCAAGTACAACGACCCAATATACGTCAAAGTCACGAAACTTGAGCTCATCTTCATGCTCGCGAACAAAGACAACATCTCCGTCGTGCTCAATGAACTTCAAGAGTACGCTACAGAGATTGACGTGCAATTTGTTCGGAAAGCCGTGCGTGCCATCGGTAAACTAGCCATCAAAATCGAGCCAGCAGCCAGACAATGCATCGACACGCTCCTCAGCCTTGTCAATGCAAAGATTCCCTACATCGTCCAAGAAGCGACGGTGGTGATCAAAAACATCTTCCGTAAATATCCAAACCAATACGAATCAATAATCTCAACCGTGATACGCCAAGTCGACGAACTCGACGAACCAGAAGCAAAATCTGCCATCATCTGGATAATTGGCCAATACGCCGACAGAATCGAGAACGCCGACTCCCTCCTACAGGACTATCTCGCCACGTTTCAGGAAGAGCCCGTTGAAGTTCAGCTCGCCTTACTGACCGCAACTGTCAAGCTGTTCATCCAGCGGCCGACCAAGGGCTCTTCCCTTGTACCTCAAGTCCTGAAATGGTGTACCGAAGACGCCGACGATCCCGACCTCCGCGACCGAGGCTTCATGTATTGGCGTCTGCTCTCCACCGACCCGGCCACGGCAAAGAACATTGTCATGGGCGAGAAGCCACCCATCACAGCCGAAAACGAGAAACTCGACCCTCTCACTCTGGAGGAGCTTTGTCTCAATATTGGTACTCTCGCCACAATATATCTAAAACCCGTGCAGCAGGTCTTCCGAATGGCGCGACCACGTCGTCTTCCCGAGTCTCCAGCCTTGCAACGCAGGAAAGAAGAGTTTGCGACCGTAATGAGTAACACGGACCTTGCACTCACACCGGGTCAAACAGCGACTGCAAACGGACACGCAGATGGGCATCAGGCGGCCATTAGCGCAGCGGATGAGTATTTCAAGAATCTAACTTTGAGTGATAACTCGGGAGATAATCTGTCCAGTCCAACGACCGGAACGATGCCGAATATGGGTTATGTGGTCAATCAGAGTGCGCCGGATCAGGTTTACAGGCCGGTTGCTGGAAGTGCGAATGGTGATTTATTACTGTGAGGTCAAGCAGTCCCTTCTGCTCGGTCAATATTAATCATTCTTTCTTGCCGACGATTACATGCACTTCCATGACAATTTTTTTTATTGAGCAAACACTCTCACCTTTAATCATTGATAAGCAGAAGGACGCAAATTCACTTCACCAATCAACCTGGTGGCAGGGTCTAGTGGTAAGACACCGTCATGGTGTTCAACAGCAAGACGAAATATCATCATGCCGACTGTCGACTGCACTTCTCCAACTCAATACTGTCAGCCTCGTCTGAGGTCTCGACAGGCTGTCAGTTTGCGTGAGCATCTTCAAGATACACAAGCTCAATAGAACCAGCACTGTCTAAGCCATTCAACCAAACGCCAAAGCAAAATTGACACCAGGAACAATACAATGAGGACCATATAAAACATGTACTCATCTCTGATCGGCCTAATTAGGCCCGTTCAAATAATGTACGGAGGGAAGGCTGGAAGCCTGTAGCACTGATCATAACGGTGTTCGCCATGGCTCAGCATCGTCGCGTGCGCGATGATGCGCCTTCCATTAAGCAAGTCTCGCGTTGAATTCAAAGAAGTGCAATCCCAATCTGTGTGTATGGTTTCATCAAAGCCTAAAGCCCTTTCAGACGGAGGTCCTTAGTTCGAATCTGAGTGCCGCTACTGAGTGTACTTTTTAATAGCTTCTGCCGTCATGCGACTTCAGACTATCAGGTGTTACGATTGTTCGGTCTTAACACGCAATCCCTCTAGCTTTGCCTCCTTCACCTACTTACTTCCGCCTTCTACATTCATCCACTCTGTTGGTATCCAACCTTGGGAGGATATCAGTAACTCAGTTTGTGCTGCTGGACGGTTTAGCGATACTTGCGCCATCACACAGCTCGCCATTCTTCGGCGTCACCAATATTTTCAATCACCAAGCCTGCTGAGCCAGGTTTGCTGAACCCCGCCTTGGCTTGTCTCTGATAGGATACCATTCTCAACCTCATTGCTTCACGAGGTGTAAGAGCCAGGTACAATTCCACACCAACAACGTGCAGCAAAATGGCAATCCAGAGTGCCATACCAAATGATACCCTGAGGCTTGCACCAATCTCCTCGACGTTAGCGCCGAAGTGAGCGCGGACTGGCACAACGAAATTGTCGAGGAGCGCGGACGAATTTGAGTTGGCGACTGCACACACAGGATATTTCGCAGCGACATACGCTGTGCCCCTCATATCGGTGAGCTCTCTGCAAGTCATCACTACATAATAGGTTTCGACTCTGGAGACGACCTGAGCAGCAATAATCATGATTAGCCTAGTCGTGATGATACTGCCGAGGTACACCATAGTCCTCAGCGTCCAAGCTCGATGCTGCTCAATCTGCAATTTCTTGATATTGTACCAGGCAAGAAAGAGACCCAGTGTCGTCGCTATGGCCAGAACGCCAACAGCTCCCTGCGTTGAAAGATCGCCGCCGAAAGAATGCCTTACAATCATCAATCCTCCGACATTGCCGAGGAGGACTAGCCCGATGATGATGTACCCGTTGATGCGATGGATGATGATGGCGCGATGCCGGATAGCAGGGACAAATTGCCAGACCATAAGTATGCCGGCTGGAATGACTGTACAGAGGTGGAGCGTGATGCCGATCCGGTAATGTCCCCTACGATACCAGTACCATTCACCAGGAGCAGCTGACTTGGACCAGGTGTTCGCAACATAGAGTGCGGGAAGTTTCGCAAGGCAAAAGCCAAACATGGCGCCACCCAGAACAAAGACTAAAGGCAAGGTGTCAGCACATTGAGAACTGCCTGAGACTTCCGACTCACATAAAGGCACATTGTACCCTTTCGAAAATCCCAGCCAAGAGTACAGCTTTCTGAATCGGTGTCTTGGTTCCTCAGAGACAGTTTCAGGTGTATTACTCAGGCTGCCAGGCTTCGAAGCGCCCTTGATGCTGGACAGCTTTACGTTTTGCGCCGCCATATTGGTCTTGCGTGATTCACCTGGCTTCTATCTGTAAGAAAACTACATTTAGACCTGTTTCACACGTTGACAGTTGCTCTTATATGGCCCATCATACATCATTGCCATCACAACGAAGCACTCGAGTTGCCGGTTTTGGCGTGACATATTTCCCGAATGGGGATAGCAGAGCATGCTGAAGATGTGATCACGCATCTAACCCATGTAGGCTAGAAATAGCGATATAGGATTATTTACAGGCGAGTTCAAGATTTTCTGCAAAGTAACAGGCTAGAACGCTTACAATGCTGCTGGAATAAGGGCAGGTCTTTACGGCCAAAAGTCTGACCGATATTGCTGTCCGGTGATGACATGACAGGCCTTGGCGACATTTTATGGTCGCGAAGCGCTCCACAAACTCAGGTTCCTCAAAGCCACTTGCTCTGCTTTCGGAGCTTTAGAGCATATGCGTCAGAACGCTTAGATCATGTCGAAGAATGCTTCCTCTTCCGGCATAGATCGGCGGATCAACTTGCAATTCTCGATTGTTTTGGAGCCTGACCCGAGACTCCATTAAGACTGTGTTAGATGTATCTCGCAGCAGCGTGTTGCTTTTGGGAATTGACCATATGTCCAGATGGTCGGTATACAGAGGTCTAAAGCCTGCATTGGCTGCAGAACTAGGCGAAAGAAGGCAAGCAAAGCGCCGTCGTGCAAGGGGCGACTCGGTATAGCAATTGCTAACATTCGTAGTGCGACGAGATACAACCAGAATGTGGGCTTTGCGTCAAAAGAGGCATCGAATGCATCTACAAAAGAGATCTGAACATTGTGTTTGCCAAGGTTGGGCCCAGATCGCCTCGCGTGAACGTGACTAAGGACAAACCTCTCACCCTAAGGGCGTCCTGCGGAGCTACGCCGTCAGACTTGCCACAAAGCTGCCTGGTCACGTCAATTCGTATACAAACTCATGGGACTTTTTTGAGCGCTTACCTCCCCAGCTCCGTCGCTGGTGCTTCCAAGCCAATGACCGCTAGTACAGCTTGGCTTCACAGGGCGTACGAGCTTTCGTGGAATGATGCGTTACTGTCAGATGCCCTCAGCGCCCTGTCACTTGCTTGTCTCGAGCGCCGCGAGGGCTCCGGTGATGCAATTCACGCTCAGATGATGTACAGCAGGGTCACGCGCATTCTCTCAAAAAGATTGAGCAGTGACGACGCAGCTCTCGAGGATGCCACGCTAGCTGCAGTGATGTTGCTCAATGCTTACGAGGTGAGTAGGTAGCCGATGAACCGTGCATAGGCTGAATGAGGACCAGACCCAGAGTGCATCTCGGCAAGGAGCTAGAGGATGGCTTTCGCATGCTAAGGGTGCCTCAATGCTCGTTCAAGCGCGAGGTTGGAATAATGTTTCTTCAGAATTTGGCCAGCAGCTTTTTCTTGGATCGAGATTGATAGACGTGAGACAACTTCAACTGAAGGTTCAGTGGAGGAAGCTGACTTGATACAGCTCATTGGCGCCATAGGCAAGCGCGAAGCAGTCGAGCCGATCGTTACCACTTACACAAAAATGTTCAAAGGACCGTCAGCATCTTTCGCGCAGCTGTTCGATGTGCTGCAAATAATACCGTTGATTCTCCAGCAGGGCGATATCATCATGCGTTCTGTGCAGAAAATGCGCACAGATGAATTGAAGTCGAAAGCCCAAGTCATGGCGTACACTTGTCAGGACTTCAGATCGCGACTCGAAAGTTGGCGAGCGCAGCTTGATCAGCATTTCCTCGATGGCGATATCGGAAAGCCAATATGGGAGGAACCGTCGTCATTGTACGAAAGCCTTGGAGAGGAGAGCTCTGCTCGCATCTTCTCAACCTATTTCTGCTTTCCCAACCTTGATGTTGCTCAACAAATCGTCCTCAGTTGGGTCGGCGCTATGTTCTTGCATGTTCACAAGTTCAGTGTAGAGAAGGTGCTCATGCAGCTGAGCCCTCAACCAGCTACTCTTTACGCGACCGATGCCGAACGTGCAGCAACTCATATCGAATGTTACGGCCTCGCCGTCAAGGTCGCTCAGTCGCTCGAGTATTTTGTTCGTCCTGACATGGGTATGACAGCTATTGACTTCCTTGGCCTACCGATGACCTTCGTGTACGGCTACTTGAAAAAGCGCGGAGCGCGAGAACATATATGGCTTGCAGTTATTGTTGATCGCTTACGCGCTATGAACCCCGGCTTTGGAGACTTTATGGAAGCTATGGCACATCAAGGATGTAGAGAAAGTCCTTTCAATCTCCTTCTCCTACAAAAACAATGAAACGCGACAAGGGTCACAGTGGAGCCAACCCCCTCTCCTTCGTACTCGGAATTTTGTCGCCAAGGAACCCCAGTTTTGCGGGGAGATCAATATCCCGTGCTGCCTGAAGCTGCCTGGGCCATTTGGCTCGAGCTACAGCGTTTACGTGCGTGAGAAAAGTATATTACTGCTCTCAAAAGCTAGAGACGCCTTCATCAAGTCGTTCTCAAACACAGCAACGAAGGGGATAAGAAGCTACTCATAGTCTTTTAGCAAAGTACGACGAAGACTGCAAGCAAAAGCCTCAAGATGTCTACATCACCCACCGCTCACAAGATCAGCCCATGCTTATGGTTCGACAATCAAGCAGAGGAGGCTGCTAGCTTCTACGTCGACCTATTCAACCGCTCTCCACATGCCAAAGACCTGCCCAGTTCGTCAGTCCTTTACACAACCCATTATGCCAAGGAATCAAAAGAATCCGGCGCAGAGTTCAAGCCAGGCGCCGTGCTTGTAAAGGTTCTCAACCTCGCTGGGCAAGAAATCATGTTGTTGAATGGCGGTCCTATCTTTAAGCACAGCTGTGCCATGTCCTTGATGGTCGAGTGTGCAGATCAAGAAGAAGTCGACCACTATTGGAATGGTTTCACAGAAGGGAACCAGGAAAGAGAGTTGCCTTGCGGTTGGTGCACAGATCGGTGGGGCGTTCCCTGGCAAGTGGTGCCAAAATATTTCAGAGAGGTATGGCATATCGCATGAGACTCGAAATCTTTTCTGAAGACTCAAAGCTAACATCTCTACTCGTGATAGTTAGTCGAAAATGAACCCGATCAATCGAAGTACAACCGCCTCAGCGTGACAATGATGGAGAAGTCGCCGAAGAAACTTGTAATCAAGGATTTGGTTGAATGGGCTGAAGGCAGCGATTGAAACGATTCTTAAGCAAGTCCTATCCATGCAGAGGCAGAGAGGTCAGGAGAATGTATCGACCCGTAATTCTTAATCGATCAAACATTTGGTGTTTTAGTCAGATTCCAAAGTGAATTAGCCGGTTGAGCTCTGTTCTGAAGGGACGGCCCTTGCAGACGGCGTTGGCACCAGAGGACAGACCTTTTCAAGCCATTTGTCGAATCTGCATGTTTGCTGACACTTCACAACTTTGCCAGCTGGCCCCTTATTTCCAGATCTCCTCTACTCAGGTCCTCCAAACTCCTTTTACCCATCTGTCCCATCCCATTATCAACCTCAGCCAACAAGCATCTAAGCACATGTTCTACCCCTTTCTCCCCATCCACCGCAAGGCCATACATATAGGGCCGTCCGATCAAGACTGCTTTCGCACCAAGACACATGGCCTTCAGCACATCTGTCCCAGTCCTGATCCCACTATCGAATAGTACAGTAATTTTACTTCTCCGCACCCTCTCATCCGCAGCAATTTCCCGTAATACATCCAAACTCGCTACAGCTCCGTCCAGCTGCCGTCCGCCATGATTTGAAACAACAATCCCATCCACGCCCGCATCGATCGCTCGATGCGCATCATCCACGGTCTGAATCCCCTTCAGCACAATCGGATCATCCCCCCACAACCGCCTCAGCACCTGTACGTCAGCCCAATTCCTATGCGTTCCACTGTTCATCACATCAAGCCACACTCGAGCCTTCTGCATATTTTTGATATTCCTCAACACCTTCAAAGCACCCCATGGCGTCCCCGGCCGCATCAGCAGATCCCCCAACTCCCTGGCTTTCCCCGCCACACCCCTCGTATCCTTCGCGCTCTCTTCCTCGAAGCGCTTCTGGAACACAGGGTCAGAAAATCCAATCGCACACCCCTGCCCATACAAGAACGGCAGATAGGCAGTATCGAGATCGGCCGGCCTCCACCCAATCGTAAAAGTGTCAAGCGTCACAACGAGTACATTATACCCGCTCGCCTTCGCACGCGCGAGTAGGCTCGCGGTGACATCCTCGTACTCGCTTTTGGGCCAGTAAAGCTGGTACCATCTGTCTCCGATCCCCTGTCCCGCCGCGCTGTCGAGAGCGCCGGCGACTTCCTCGATGGTCCGTGTCGCAGCAGTACTCATTATCATTGGCACGCCCACTTTCTTGCACGCGCGTGCGGTCGCGATCTCAGCATCGGCGTGCATGATCTCTTGGACGCCGACTGGTGCCACAAGCAGCGGAGAGCGGTACTTGAGTCGTCCGCCGAACAGGGAAACGCTGAGATCGCGGCGTGTGGCGCCGCGGAGCATGGAGGGTTTCAGGCGGTATTGTTTGAACGCGTCTGTGTTGGCGGTGCATGTTGAGCCTGTGCCGGCGCTGTCGTGGACGTAGGCGAAGTTTGGGGCTGGTACGGCGGAGCGGGCGAGTTCCGGCCAGAGTCGGGGATTGGTTGGAAGTGAAGGACCGCGGAGCGCGGTATATATTTCCCGTTGGAAGGATGTAGGGGCTTCGGGGTCTGGTGTTAAAGGTGAGGGTTTGGGTTCAGCTGCCGTTGATGAGGATGAGCCTGATGAGGGGAGGGAGTTAGGAGCCATTTGAGATGGCCGAGTATCGTCAGCGCAGCTTCGTAAGTTTGCACAGTATGATAAGTAGCTTCTTAATCCAGACTGAAGCACTTTTTAGTAATTTGAGTTATGGCACGTATTGGTTTCACGAGATTAATGCTGTGCTACCCGCTCGATGCTCTGAGGTTCTATGTCCTCTCGAGAGGAGGGCGAAGACAATTCCAATAACCGAGGCATGGTGGAGATGACTAAGCAGTACGGACGACCATAGGAAAAGCAATACTCACCAATGCATCTGCCATGAAGGTGAAAACGATGCTCTTCATCTTTCCTTCGTAAGTTTTTGGTATAGTTTTTTGCGATAAGCTGCTGCCCTTGCAAGGATTTGAGCTGCAGGAGCATCTAGATTGGCAACGAAATCTATGGATTGCGCCCCAAGCAGCTCGGGACAGCCATGTGATCGAATGTGTTTAGTTTCCTTTCAAAGGCTGGCGTCGTCAGAAAACATACTTCTGTATTGTCTTATTTGGGATGTCGAAAGGGTCTTAGCACTTGATCATGCTCACAATTACTAGATAGTGTACCAAATGTACTGTGTCGTGCTTGGAGGATTCATACTTACGCTCAAGTGAGAGCAGACCCCAAAAGCAAAGAGATGACCAGGGCGACGACCACGGAGTACGTGGATCGCGCAGGTCAACTGAAGCATGTTCCAAACCAGCCATCTTGGATTCAAAGCGCCTATATCGATCAGATCCTCGACGCTGAAAAGGTGCACCAGGGTTGCCTCATGATATATGCAGCAATGCAGTTTCCGTAATAGTATGGAGAAACAGCATAGATTCTGATGACTCGTCGAATACGACGAAGTTCCTCTGCTACAGAAAGACGCCAGGTCTAAGTGCAACCGTCGGGAACAGACTTGCGGCCCTGTGTACACTGAAGCAATGAACTGAGCGTAAACGCATCGTTGTGGGAGAAGCCATGGCAAGGGCGTGCTCCAAGAGCATCCCAATAACCTATGCGATAGTAGGGAGAAGAGCGCGGAGAACGTTTCAAAACTTGGTTGAAGGGCAAACACTACCTAGCGAGCTGCCTCAACATGCTGTTGCCAATTACTAGCATCAAGTGCTCGGTAGAGATTAAAGTAGACGCCCGTTTGCCGACGAGGAACTCAGTTTCCATGTTCTACTGAACCCTTGAGATCTACTTCTGTAGCACGCCTTTTCGCCCAAAGCAGAGACTATCTCATGGTTCAGGGCTACAGGAGATTAAAAGTAACTAGAAGTAATCCCAACGGTGACGGTCCGTTCCCTGTGACTGCGTCGACTGATATTCGGGGCACCAGAGAACTGATGTTCTCCATGGCGCTATCCTGCTTAGTTGATATTCAGGCACTGCCGCCGCTAAATAACGTCGATCAACACAAATGAGCATGAAGCTTTAACCGGGAGAAGCTCTCAGGCACACTCGCACGTGGAAATGGCCGCTCGGTTGGCACCACTAAAGCTGGCTCAGTTCCGGTTAAGGATCTGTTTTCGGAGAGACCCTGCGCCTTCGGACGGAGCCCAGCCAATTGATGGAACTTCCCCAGGCAAGCGGTCACTCTGGGTAGGGGAAAGCGTCGGGCGGAGAGCATTTTGCTGCTTCTTTCTGCTTATCATCACGGCACTTTTGCAGTCTGCCCTGCCATACGTCAAGCACCCAATTTGTGTGCCTTGCTCATACGGCCTTACCATGCACGCGATCGAGAAGGGACGGCAGCCCAAAAGGCATGCGATGTCCCTTGCCTGGACTTACTGCAATGACTCTGGCCTTCACTTCCTGCTTTAACCCTACTTTGGGTCAACTTTGTTTCACCGTTGCTCATGTCACGTTGCCTCGAAACATGAGCGACTAATGTCTCAGAGGTAACCTCAATCAACAGATTGTGGCCGCCAGAATGGCAGTACGAAGTGGTGATGTTGCAGGATCGGTGCGGGAAAGTAAGAGAATCTTTCAGCCTGACTGGTTTCTGCACCGACAACTGACTTTGAACAGTCACCGCAGCCTTTGGAAAGGCCTCCAAGCTCGTCAATCGCATCGAAGGCACAGAAACCGGCAAGAAAGCCTCGGAGGCTATTCAAGACCTCTCCAGATCGCTCTCTCTGGGATCAACCATTGTCAATGGCCATTTTGACACAGACTCCAAACGGTTCGGTGTACCTTACTTGATTGGCGATTATCAGGCTCAGGTAGAGCTGAGAGATGTGCTATTGGGCATGAAGAGTCTAGTAGGAGATTTACAGGAAGCCCTCCTCGATGACACCGAGATCGATTTTGACCACCTGCAAGAGACCTCGGACGCCTGCTGGTCGAATGCTGGAGTGTCGCTAGGACAACTTTCTCAACGACTTGCACAGTCACGGGATCCAATGTCAATGTCTTTACAGACTTCGCCTCAGTATGCTAGTGGTATCCCGTCCATGGGCAGCCCTGGCCTCCACTACTCGAGCAGTCGAAGTACACACTCATCTGCCGATGGGAGGACACCAAAAACACCGGACCCATACGCTCAGCAACAACACAACCTGAGTCCTCAATGGAAACCGAAGACATTGAACTCTGATGAGCGTTACATACCACAACACCGGAGACAGGGCACGGAAGCTTCACTACAGGATATTTATGGTAATTGGTCACAGACAAGTCAATCTGTCGACAGAGATTTGGATAATCTGAGCATCAGAAGGCGATCTTCTCATACTTTAACGCCTGAAGATGGCACTTTACTCTCCGGCAGCCTTCCGCCAAGGGGCGAAGAAAGACAGAACATGCTGCCGGGTCAGCATGACATGGTCCGAGGTTATGATACTTCCTTCAACCTGCCAAGTGGCTACCAGAGCCCAGCACAGTCAACAAACGCCGGTTCCGGATTCAACTCGGAAATACGTGGTTTGAATGACACCTTGCCGCCGTTGCTCGAGCGCCATGGAACTTTCCAAAGATCTCGTGATTCGACACAGTCAACCACGTCTTACGCCTCATGCGCGACTCAAGGCAGTCCTGGCGCTCTCGAGCATGTCTCCTCCGACTGCAGACACTCTACTGAACCACAGCTGTTGAGATTAGCTGACAGAACAGCACAACAAAGGCCTGGACAATTCAGTGGTGGCCCTAATTCACCGCCACCAAGCAAACAAATTCCGCCCATCCCTTACAAATCGTCTACTGGCGGTCCCGCTATCAGCAAGCATACCGAGATGCCTGTGAAAGTGCGTACACACATGGACGGAGAGAAGCCGTCCATTCCGCCTAGAAATGAATCAAGACCAAGCCCTAATGCGGCATCCCTTTCAAGGTCGTCGAGTGTCCAATCTTCGGGACCTCCTTTCCAACCATCACCACAGGTACAAAAGGCACTCCAGAAAAGTCAAGTACGGCAGTATAGCATCGATCGATCATCGCAGCATTTCACGTCTCAACCCCAATATGAGACTGAGCCTCGTGCAGTGCGACAAGGTTCCGTCGAGTCCTCTCTTTCGCAACAGAGCACACATCCATCACCTCAGCAGTCGTTGCAATCATGCTCTCCAGCACAACCACTACCGCGGCAGCACCCAATTTTCACGTCACCTTCGATTAAAAGATCGTCTCTAACTTCTAACCCCAGTCTAATGCTAGACGACTTGCCGCTATCGCTTCCCTCAGAAAAGAGCTTTCAACCCTTCTGCAAAGGTGCCTTCCGTCTCTTCATAGGTCTCACCAAGAAAGCGTTCATTGCTGCTAATCGACCCGTTGGCATGTCATCCTTCATGCACTACTGGCGTTGTGATAAGTGCTTGTTCGAAGGTCCAATGCATCAGATACCCGGTCCGCCGGACAACAAAGGTCGACCTGGCAAGCCTGAGAAGATCTTCAGTCCGACGACACGAGAATGTGGACCCATTAGCACTGCTGTGGTTGGCCACGATGGTAGAGGAGAGGGAAGTGGTGGTGTGAGGTACAAATGGATTTTCCTCGCCAAATGTCACGTTCCTTTGAAAACAACACCAGAAGGTCCGGGCCAAAATGATGGCACTTTTGGTGGCTACGGCTGCATATTTTGCTATGCTGAGGGCTCGGCAAGAGGCTGGACATCAAATACCGTCACCAGGAGTCCAGGTATGAACGCACCTGGTTTGAACGATGCGTCGTCAAACTTTAGCGGCGAAAGCGGGCATAGCTCGAGCTGGGGTGTGGGGAGTACGCCTGTTTTTGGAAATCTCACATTGTTCATGGATCACCTTCAGATCCACAGGAGAGAGGAGAACTGGCCGTGTCCTGAAATGCGTGGCCGGATGAAGTGCGTTGTCGGTCGGGTTGCGGATCGTAATGAGTACTGGGAGGTCAATTTTTTGCCGTACTAGCCGCATGGCCAGGCGATTGAAGGCAGGGTTCAAGAGGACCTTTATGTCTTGAATGACGACGCTACACCGGCAACGAATGCTCCTTGGTTCTAGCGATTGTCGCAATCGTCACGCCCTGACCAACCTAATTCCCTTTGGGGGAGAGAACATGTCAAGAAGATGCCGGGAGTGATGCAAAATATCGTTGGACTAATTAGGCAGAGGAGGGAGGAATCACGGCGTTGTGACATAATTAACCATGGGAGGGTTAAGAGAAGCTTTTCGGGCTGAAGAAGTCACCAGCGAGCTGTGGAAGGCATGGCTATACTTAAGATGGCTTCGTTCCGAGCTCGAGGAGTCCACTGCACAGATTACTTTGGTCATAGAGATAAGCTTGGGTTGATATTGAAATGATATCCAATTTCTGGTCTACATCTGACGGGACTTCACTCTCGTATAGGCGCAGCGGCTGCAATCTCAAGGTTACTGAATCAGACGAGGCATACGCAGGTGGAACACAGCGAGAACCGAGTCTTGTCTCCTCAAACTATTGCACGCGTGATTCCGTCCACATTCCATGCCACTGCATTTTGCAAAGCAGTTTGTCCTAGTGAATATACGCTCCCCGTGGTGCTGGTGCTGGTGCTGGTGCTAGTGGGTATCAGAGTCCCCGGGGGCTTCCCAAGACCTTCTTAGCACGAAGATGGAGCTCTAGAGGAGCGTTTGATAAATGTTGTCCGCTCTTCCGTCCAAGTAGTGTGGCGTGGCGGATTCTAATCGTCGCAGGTTATTGAAATCAAACATCTTGGTGCTATCTCGTGTCAATTCATAAGACAGAAAATCCATTACAGAATGCTCAACGCTATTGCTGTCTTGGTACGGGAACAGATGCTTGCGGGAGCGTTTCCAGAGCAAGGACAGCAGGTGCGGTACATGTGGCATGGTATCGGTGGGATAGATGTATTCATGAAGAGTCAGCCGCTTCGGCCTGCTCGTGTTTAGACAAATTTTCTAGTTCGCTCGTCCGCTTCTAATCCCTTTCTTAGGCAAGCCGCATGTCCAGTACAATTGAATGATCAAGTCATACAACATGGACCACCCTGTCCACTATGCCTCAATTCGTACCATCTCAGCTCTCCTGTCACCTTAAATTGAAAAGCAATTAGGGGTATCACTGCCTGGAGGCCTGTCCAGGACATTTAAGTCAAGAATGTAAACGCCTTAGATACGTAAATGCGGCTCCAAGCTCAACTGTTTCGTGGAGCGTGTTAATTCCTCGTGTTGTGCAAGCTACCACTGTCACTTGCTGAAACCGAAATCATAACAGATTGGATGGTGTAGTCGTAGAAATTTGGTGAGGATAGTACCATGCTTTACCGTGGCCAGGATGATGCCGCCAAATATGGCTAGTCATAACACTATACAAGAAAACTGGTGCCTGCAGTGATGCAGCAAAATCGTTAGTCTTTGGTTCTGTTTTTGTAAGGGTTGTTGCAGTCAAGGCGGTGTCGAAGAGTCATGCTCGGTGGTGGTATTGCGAGGGTCATCTGCTTCATGAAAACTTATTGTGTCGAGTTCTGCTGCTTGTGGTTCGCGAATAGCGACAGGCGGCACCTCTTCTGGTTGAGCTGATTCGTGTTCTTGCAGTTGTGGTTCTAGTGGCCTAGCTAAGCGCAAGAAACGTTCGCTTGCGCTTCACAAATACCTGTCAGGCGCCGACGACCCTCGAAATGGAATTTCGTGCATGATCTTGTAACAGCACGACCAGAGGAGAGAGACTTACCATCTAGCTTCTTCCAAAACCCGAATCCATCTTGCCGTCATCTTTAATCGCTCGCGAACGCTCGTGGTAGGCAACAAGCTGTATTTTTCGTCATCGTTGATGGGTAGGACACTAGCGAACCAAAAGGGGAAAGTGGCAGGATCAGTCGGCGGTTGTCCATAGGCGGCTAGGATCCTTTCATGGAGCCAATCAGCCGATCTGGATCGTGCTTGCTGGATGAAGTCTAGTCCGTATTGAAGAAGTGCTTGGGTCGACATGTGGTCGATCCTTGCTTCAAAGTCGTCCTCGTTGGGCTCGGGACCACTTGTTTCCAAACTCTCAATCGCCTCCTCTTCTGCTAATGACATGTCATCGATGCGTTGTATTCGGCCAATATGATAGCCATCCACCATTGAGCCCTCCAGTACTCGAAACCTGTAGACGCCTTGTGTTTCCAGAAGACTTCGACCGTCCGGAAAAATCTCAATACGTGAGATGTGGAGGATGGTGCCGTACTGCATGTACTGCGACCTCCCTAGGTTTCCTTGTGGGAGCCGGTGGCCATTGTACATCATCATGCCGAATCTGCGTGAGCCATTTTCCAGACACCTCCTTATCATCAATCGATACCTTGGCTCGAAGATGTGAAGAAAAGTGGGCATGTCCGGATAGGCCAGCGTACAGGGGAACAGTGGGACCCAGCCTTCCTCATCTATGGCCTCCTCTTCCTGGACAGCGATGATTCGCGCAGCCAACTCATCTGCAAGTAGACCATCTATGACATGTGATATTCGCTTGTTGGAAGGCTCTGTTGACACTCCTGGCCGCATGGACAAGAGTGGCCTTCGGCATGCAGGACAGAGAGTAGAATGGTCGAGGACTCGGGCGACACACTTTCGGCAAAATGTGTGACCGCAAGGGGTTGTGAGAGGATCTACCATCAGACCATAGCACACGTGGCACTCCAGTTCGGCTCGGACAAGGTCTTTGAGAGTGTTGGCGACGCGTATGTCCACCGCTTTGCCGCCCTCTTCAGCCGCCGGCGCGAGGGTCGACAACGCGACTTCTGAATGGTAATTTAGCTCTCCAGCATCAGCCATCACGAATGCCGAAACAATACAACCTCCATTCGAGAGAGGTGACCTTGGCATAGTGTCCATGTTGTCAACCAGGCTGTGCCAGTGAAGCCGTTCATCCACTTGCAGCAGTGCTGCGGCCGCTCTAGAAGCCTCAAAAGCTATTTGACCTTTGACCACGTCGACCATTTTGCTCAGCGTGACGTCCAGGCTGCAGTCTGCCAGTGAGTGCTGCATAGCGCAGTCTTTGAACGGACAGCTGAATCCTTCAGCTCTTCCGGCATTCTGAGGGTAGGTAATGTTCGCTCGTATATGAGAAGAGGGCATGCAAGGCCTACATATTGACTGACCGCATGGAAGGGTGGTCGGCTCTCGGATGGGGTAGGAGCATTGTGAACATTGGAAGAGTCGGACAATGGCTCTGGCGTCCTCGTGTGGTCTCAGACCCGTGTAGGCAGGGGTGGTCTGTGTTTCTGACTCATCTCCGCTCATGTAGGCGGATTGGCGTCTTTGGGTTGAATATGCGCAGTGCGTGCCTTTCCTCCTCTTCTTGATCCCACTCAAGCTTTGTCCAGATCGAGGGGCCGATACCTAAACATGAAGGAGCAAAACTGAATCTCAAGGTTGTAAGACGTTATCTAGCCTGCGGTAGTTAAAGATGCGATATTCCAGAGGCAGTCCTTTGGCAGTAGACAGGGAAGAAGTTGTCGAACTTCCTTAATCGTTGATTGGGGTTTTCCTGGGCTTAGACTGTCAATAATAGAATAGTGCCATATTTCGAATATGGCTCTTGTTTATGCTTGTAAGCGGTACCTCAGCATGTGTGCAGGATTGTGGCGAAGCTCAGGTCATCAAAATTGCAAAGCAGATATTGATGCTTCGGTTTGAATCAGGACTGGGGTATCGAGTTTGCGACAAACGTACGAGAGTTCGCCCGAACAGCTTTAGGATCCAAGATCAACGACGTTAACACTTGAGCCCCATTTTCGAGTTGGGCTCTCTAGCAGAAAAGGCAAAACCAGTCAAAGACGAATGAAAAACAGCGAGGATTGCGTGGGACAAGGCATAACGAGCTCTCGTTGGCGACTGGGCTAACGAGTAGGGTTTCATGCAGACGGATAGTCTCGCTGTGGTGATGGCGCTATTGGTTAAACGGGCATCACGGAGCATGACATTGGTAATGACGCCTCGATGCGTGCGAGAATTCTTTGAACCTGGGGATCTCGAACACGAGGAGGGATCGAGATGCGAGGCCATTGTGTGTGGGTACCTGCGCCCTAACCAAGCGAGTCACGCCTACGCTGGCTTCCCAGAACAGTTAACGCCAAGCACCCGTATATCGTACATACCCGTATTTCGGACGCGTCGCAACG